>SCDY01000207.1:0-175270 GCA_004143825.1 Drosophila micromelanica
TTATTAAGTGCCGAGAGTTTGTGTGTATGTGTTAAATGCTGGGTTCAGGGTATCTCCTAGTCGGGAGGTCCCGACTAGAGCAATCTTACTTGTTATTTATGAATTTTTTAAAATAACATTTTTTGGAAAAAAAGCAGGTTTTTTTATCATTACTTCAGAATTTTTTAACCGATTTTAAAAAGCTTTACAATTAATCAGTTATTCATATTTATGATGATTTGTATGATTTGTTGTGGTGGACCTACCTTTGCTGATTCCACTGGAGTACAGCTCCTTGGCTGGACTTTGGCCAGGCAGCAATTTGGCGATTTTTACGCGACGCTTGCTTCGACTTTAGCTGCAACATTTCGTTTGGACCTTAAATGTCTGAAGACCATTTCAATTAGCTACAATTAGGCGCATCCTGACAGCTGTCCGTAGCCTCATTAATCACAATCCTTAAGCGATATTCCATGACTATTTACATTTAGTGTTCCTGGCATCCCAAACATGAGCAGTTGGACTAATGAGCACCTCGCCACGCGCTGGATGCGACGACTGCTCGGCCTGAGCCGCTGGCTGGGCGTCTCTCCACCCGGCGAGCAGCTGCGATATCCACACCTGGTCTGGTCGCTGCTGCTGGTGGGCTCCGTCTGGTATTACACCATTCACCGGCTGGTCACCATGAGGTTCTACAACAAGGTGCAGACCGTGCAGAAGTTCTTCTACATTGTCGAGTATCCGGCGAATATGATGATTACGGCTTTGTTTTCGCTGTGGGTTTATCGCAGCGCCGACTTCTATAGACGCCTCTGGCTGCAGTTGCTCCGTTTGCTGGCGCTGCTCTGCGAGGATGTGGATGAACTCTGTGCTGGACTGGAGCGACAAGTGCTGCGGCTGCTCTGTGTTATACTCAGCTTCCACGGGATCTGCACCCTGGTGGACAGCGCATGGTTGAATTTCAACTGGCGCCTCAGCATACCCAGCAATTGCGCCCACCAGCTGCCCAGCACAATGATCAGCCTCGGCCTGCTGCAGTACGTCCTGGCGCATCGCCTGCTCAGCCTGCTCTACGGGCAGCTGAATAAGCGCGTGACGCAGCTGCAGCGACGTCCAGCTGAGGTGGAACACAGGCTGGAGCAGCTGCGTCTGGCCAGCGTCTCGTTGGATGAGATACACGCCGCGCTGCTGGACAGATTTGGACTGGTGCTGCTGCTCAGCTTTGGCAACTCCCTGCTGAGCTTCTCCTACGAGATATTCAATATGTTTCGCCTGCTGGAGCTGGCCCAGTGGAGCGACTGGGTCCTCTATTGCTATCGTTCGCTGTGGCTGCTGCTGCACGGCACGCGAATCTGGTCTGTGCTCAGGGTCAATGAACGCATTGCGGAGCAGGTGAGCTGGCTATGCATGTGTTATATCCGATTTTGACCCTTTAACCTAGAAATGTCAGCTTTGCCTGCTGCTCAACCAGCTGGTGGTCAGCGACACGCGACTCGAACGCTCCATTAATCGTTTTCTGCTGCAGCTCCAGGCGAACGAGGCGCAATCCCCCGCCGCCTGTGGCCTGGTCGAACTGGACACCCTGGCACTGGGCGGGGTAAGTGCCGACAACAATTGACCCCCACCCGCCCAATCATAAACTCAATTAGGCTTTCTTTTGCGACAGTTTATCAACGCTTTGTTGGCCATTGTTATATTCCTCATTCAAATCGATCTGGGCAATAAATCGCTAATGGGTTATGTCTAGCAAAGCAGCAATACGAGCACTCAATAAAAATCTAGACAACTTTCGAGTTTTATTTACCTGTGCGATGCGTTGGCCTGTGGAACTGCGCCGCTTGGCCAAGCGCTGCCTTGTCTGGGCGCAGCATGGTCTGCTCATCGTGGGCGGCCAGCTCCTGCGGCTACTCCAAGCTGTGAGTGCTCGGATGCGGGATATTACGGCACAGGCGGGTGACGAGACCAGTTTGCTAGCCATACGCCTGACCGTGAATCGTGGACTGCACATGGCCGAGCGGTAAGCGGGGTTGGGAGTGTGACCTTGAAAATGGTTAATTTTAATAAAATCGGAAATAGTCGATTTTCCTTTTATAGTATTTCAAAATGGGTATGATTTTCAGTAAATCGATAAATATCGATTTTATCGTCATCTAATTTTTATCTTAAGGATATATCGGATATTAAAGAAGCTAAGTGGCGTTTGATATGTGAATTTAAAATGTGGTAATTTATAACAACATCGAAAATAATCGATTTTTATAGTATAGTATATCGAAATTGGGTTGGGTTTTACTAAATCGATAAATATCGATTCTTATCTGTACATTTTTAAGGATATCTCGAGTATTATAAGAGCTAGTCATATAAATTGTAACAAATAATTTTCCTTATTTCACGTAAAATACAACTATACGTACCGATAATAATCGATTTTCAGTTTTTTTTAAGCATATCTCTGCTTTTATAAGAACTAGAACATCAAAAATGGAGTCGCGCGTCTTTTTTTAGCTTTCATTTCATTTAATCTTCTTTGTCACTTATCAACTCGATCTCTGACCTGGCTACTCCTGGCAGCGTACTCTGGCTACTGGTGCTGTTGGGCAGCATCTTTGCGGTCTATATGCTCAGCGAGGTGCAGATCGCACGGTATCTAAACTCGCCCACGGTCATCTCCGTGGATCGCGATTATCGCGGCTGGAACGGATCGTTGCCGGCGGTTACCCTGTGCTACTATGATCACATCGATTCGTTCAAGGCCAACGAGCTGATACAGGAGGCGTGGAATGTGTCCATCATCGATGAGGAATACTTCTACATTATGGACTTCCTCTATGCGGTGGTGAATGCCACCGCCAGCAACTACGTGGAGCTGACCAAGTTCGCCAGCGACGAGCGCTTCGATCAAATAGATCTCTACGAGATTATACAGACCATCAATCGACCATTCGAGCAGGTCATCAGCAGCTTCGATGCCAACTTCAAGGTGCACGTGCAGATGGTCATGACGGAACGCGGCTCCTGCTATGCGATCAACTCACCCATGTCGGCAATGTTGGCCAAACAGTGAGTAGGGTTCGTTAATAAAGATGTCTGACCGATCTCTTCCCGATCCTTGCAGACCCCTGCAATATGAGGAGATGCCGTTGCCGCTCACATGTCAATACGGAAAGCAGCAGTGTTACATACGCATGGATCTCTACGAGAGCACGGGCGTGGTAAGTATGGGAAATCCAAATTAGTATTCGCAGGCTGATCTAGTTAGTTGTCCTCCAGCTGGATGTGCACTCACCCTACGAGGTATCCGCCTCGGCGGCAAACATTGTTACGCTGCACAAATCCGACGAAATTACAGCCTCCTTCAAGGTGCTGGAGACGGTGTAGGTATCCGTGTCAATGATCTGATAACCCATTAAACAATCTTAATCCACAGCGCTTCGAAAAACCTGCGTGAGTTGAACGTGGATCAGCGCAAGTGTGTTTTCAATGATGAGGAGACCTCCAATCTCAAGGCAAGCACCGGTCAATCTTCTATAAATATTCACTCTCTCATTGGCTCATCCTACAGATCTACAGCAAATCCTTGTGCCTGGCGCGCTGTCGTGCAATTATGGCCCTGGAGATGTGCAGTTGTGTGCCCTTCTTCTATCCGTTTGTGGAGGGGCCCAGCTGCAATCCGGCGGGCTTTGAGTGCCTGCTGGACTTCAAGTGGCCCATTTGGGCGCTGCACATCTGCAAATGCCCCTCGACCTGCACCGAAATCGAGTACACCATGCAGACGGTGAAGAAGAGCTCGTGGGGCATGAAGAGCAACGAGGAGGAGGTGAGCATTGAAACGGCCACATCGAGCTTTCGCTGGGATCTCATTCCGCCCAAGGTGCGTTTTCGACGCGATGTGGTTTTCAGCTTTGAGGATCTCATTGGTAAGCGATATGGATCATATATTAAATCATTTCTGAATGCTGAGTCTCGTTATCCTGCAGTGTCCTTTGGCGGTGCCCTGGCCCTGTTTGTGGGCGTTAGTTTGATGGGCCTGATGCAAATGAGCCATGTTATACTCTTCAATCTTTTAATGGACATTTTTAAGCTGCTGCGCTTTGTTCACTTGAATTTGCGTAAACATTGCCGCCGTCGCAGCAAGCCGAGAAGTCCGAATCACAGCCAGAAAAACATTTCGAGAGCTGAAACTGCGGAATTGCCGCTGTTCGAGTATGTCAACTAGATAGCGAGCGAAAAAAAAACATGCTTAATGTGCTGATTTTTGCTTTATTGTAAATTGGGTTTCTTACGCTTTTCAAATATTTAAAATGCGATAAAATATAAGATACCGATATTTATTAATATGCAATGTCTGTCATCGGTATGCCCGAAATATCGATATTGTTTTGATTATTATTTGCCAGCCCTGGTTCATAACACACGTGCGGTTAGAAACATCCTCTGTGTAAAAGAATTTATTTTATTTAAATACGCACAACTGTTGCTGCACTTTTAAAATGAGCGACGAAGAGTCTTCTGATGGCATGGAGGAGCTGCAGGAGCTGATGGCTATATACGCCAAGCGCGAAGACAAACCGAACAGAACTCGAACGTCTGGCGAGAATAAAATGGAGCCCGCCTATGTGGAAGTTCCGACAGAGAAGGTGATTTTCGGGGACAAGCAAGCGTTTTTGACAAACCTGGCCAAATCGGTTGGCCACAAACGCAGCAAAGAGGACAGCGAGAGTAAGGAAACAGCTGCTGACGAGGACAACGACGACGAGGACGAGGACACAAAGAAAACTGCCAAGAAACACAAACCGGCCTGGTCGGACTCCGACGACGAGGATATTGAACTGGGTGAGGTGAAGCAACGCACACGACACACTGGAACCCTGAAACATTTGCGCAAAGACAAGTCATACAAGGAGTATCTGACGGCACGTTTTCAACGCACCATCCCACAACCCAAATGGGCGTCGTTGGACAAGAAAAAAGCGGAAGGCGATTCCGATGCCTCCGAGGAGGAGGAGGAGCTGCTGAAAACTGTTGGCTTCATAGATCATAAGGCCAAGGCGTACGAGCTGCGTCCCAAAATCATAAACTTTAAACGCACGCGGGATCTGAATCGGGCCACGTACAGCGAGGGCGTCGTGACGAGCGTCCAGTTCCATCCGACTAGCACGGCGGCACTGGTCGCCGGCGAGAGCTGCCTGGCAACCATCTACAGCGTGGATGGACAGAAGAACGAGAAGCTGCACAGCATACGCTTTAAGAAATTTCCGGTCACCTGTGCCCGGATCACGCCCTGCGGCACCAGGGCCTTCTTTGGCTCGCTGCGGCCGTTCTACTACGCCTACGATCTGCTCGAGGCCAAGGAGACCAAACTGGTGCTGCCCGCCAAGATGCATGCGCTGCGCCGCTTCGAGGTCTCGCCCTGCGGCAAGTATATCGCAACTGCGGGCAAGTTTGGAGCAATACATTTGGTCACGAGCAATACCAATGAGCTGCTGCACAGCTTCAAGCAGGAGGGTCAGGTGCGCGGCATGTGCTTCACGGCCGACTCGCAGCGGCTGCTCTGCAGCAGCTCCAGCTGCGATGTGAACGTGTTGTCGCTGCGCCAGAATCGCATTGAGCACAGCTTCATCGATGATGGCTGCGTCAATGGGCAGTCGATGCAGCTGGCGCCCAACCAGCGCCTGCTGGCCACGGGCAGTCGGGAGGGCGTGGTCAATGTGTACGACTACGAGAGCGTATACAAGTCGAGCACGCCGCAGCCGGAGAAGCGTTTTATGAATCTGCGCACGGCGATCACAGACTTACAATTCAATCACTCCTCGGAGCTGCTGGCGATGGGTTCGCGCATGGTGGCCAACGCTATGAAGTTGGCGCATTTTCCCAGCGCCACGGTCTACGCCAATTTTCCCGGCCAGGTCGAGAACGTGGGGTTCGTGAACACCATGGCATTCTCGCCCAACAGCGGCTATCTGGCCTTCGGCAGCAGGGGCAAAAAGGCGCCTCTGTTTAGACTTAAGCACTTCCGGGGTTATTAACAGGATATAAAGAACGTTTATGCATATATATATATAGATATCTGAATTACAAATACAAATGTTTTCTTTTTATTAAGTTATGCTTTAATACGGCGCACGAAAGATGTCCCGTTTCTGGGTCTCGTGTATCTTGCCAATGTCGTCCAGCTTCTTGCAAATGTGCGTCGACTGCGATTCAATCCATTGCAGGGAGTTCATGTGGGCATTGAGTATCTTGCCGATTTGTATGATGGGGTCTGTGTTGTCCTGCCCCTTGTTGGCCTCGTTCAGGTTATCGATGACCTCCTTCAGATCCTCGGACATTTGCTTGAGCTGCGTATCGAGGTTCTCAACCATAAGATAGGTCTGGCTGCGCTCCTGATCAACGCGCGGCAAGCTTGTAAATTCTTTCTCCAGCGGCACCAGGCTCTCCTCCAGCTCCTTGTGCTGTGTGGCTATGAACTCCAGCTCTTGGTCGAGCACCTGTTGATCGTTCTTCACCTTTTGCACGGCGTCGTTTAGCTCGATGATCTTCTGATTGTTGCCAATGAGCAGCTTGTCCCAGGCGTTTATCTGTGTGGCCTGCTCGGTGAAGACCTTCTCCTGCTCCTCAAACTCCAGTGTCCACTTGTTGATGTGCTCTTCCAGTTG
The DNA here is from genome assembly GCA_004143825.1 of Drosophila micromelanica. Classification (NCBI taxonomy): domain Eukaryota; kingdom Metazoa; phylum Arthropoda; class Insecta; order Diptera; family Drosophilidae; genus Drosophila; species Drosophila micromelanica. The sequence goes on from SCDY01000207.1 coordinate 6,639, forward strand.
GTTGTACGACAATTGCGAGGCATTTACAGCTGCTGCGGAATCTGTGGTCTTCGTCGCAGTGGACAGATTGGCAAATGTGCCGCCAGCTGGCGCAGGTGCTACGCTGGCAAGTGGTGCCACAGCTGCGGAGACGGGTGCAAGGGCCGTTGTGCTCTTGGGCGCTGTCGTCAATCCCAGAGATAGACCGCCGCCGAGTGGGTTGGCTGTTGTAGCCGCAGCAGATGTGGTTGCCGTAGTGGCCGCTGTTGCAGCCGGCTGCGCCATGAATCCGCCAAACACAGGCGGGGCCGCCGCTGCTGGAGCTGCTGCTGCTGCAGGTGCGGCAGTTGGCGCGGATGCACCGAGTCCGGCACCAAGTCCGGGTAATGGATTGGACAGAGCTGGCGCGGACGTAACTGCAGTCAAGCCAAACCCGCCAAACGGTGGCGGCGCTGCCTTTGCAGCGTCCGCATCTCCTCCGCCCGCAGCCGGAGCTGGCGTTGGAGCGGCAAATGAAAATGTGGGTTTGGCGGGAACTGCGGCGCCAGGATTAGTAGTTCCTGGTGCGGTACTCAGGCCAAACGAAAAGCTGGGCGCGCTGGCTGTAGTCGTTGTAGGCAGTTGGAATGCCATATTTTCTTTTCTTTAAACAGCAGTTTAATAAAATTAATTAACTTAATGCACGCCGCACAAGCAAAGCAGCTTATTTATTTCGATGTCACGATATCGATAATTATGCAGCGCAGAACAGTGCTATTAAACGCTTAGTAGACTTTTGGTATTTTTTAGCGCCTAATCGACTGGAATTAACAATAACAAATCCAATCGCAAGTTAAACCGCCCGCGCAAATCTCAGCTCATTAAAAATAATTGAAAAGCGGCATTGCCTATAGAGATTAATAAGCTAGTCAAGTTGTCGTCTGGTAAGTGCACTAGGGTTATGTTTTAGTCAATGTGGCGTGTGAGTTGATTTGTCTAATTGGATAAATGATAAAATGATTTGATTTGTCAATACGCACAAAAGATGCGGTTATCAATAAGTGGCTGATAAAATGACAATTGGGTCAAGATTTAAACAACAGATTTTTAATTACGCGTACTTGAGCACATTGGATAGTCAGTTGCCCTTATGCTTTATACAGTTATTCCTGTATGTATGTATGTATGTATGCGCATTGCTAAAGTAACTACACTATGCTACAAACTTGGGGACAATGCGACTAACTATCTGTCAGATCAGGAATGTTTCATTTTTTAGTACCTCCCATTCTTTTTCCAATAATAAATAAATTTAAATAATTTGAAGCTGTTAAAAATATGATATTTATGCTTAATTTCAGAAACTTTTGCACAGTGTCATGACACTAGCCGAACTCTTGTAGTCTGGTGTTGAGTCGGGCAGCGGGCTGCATTGATAAACAAGGTGAGGGCAGAGGGAACGGCGGCTCTTTGTGATAACCCCGAGCGACGCTCGAGCGCCTGAACTTGCGCCGAGTGCTGCTGATAAGGAGCCTTCCAACAAAGGCTGCCTCCCTGCTGTGCTCAGTCAATGTGAGCGCTTCAATTACGGTTGACAATTGCCGCTTGTCTGCATGTTGTTTGCACAAGGTGTTAGGTAAACACACACACACACACACACACACTTATCTGAAGACTTCCAGTGTTTACAGCTATAAAAGCGTGAACGCGCCCAGACAGGACGCATTCCTTGTGCAGCGCTCTGCGAAGCATGTACAGAACTTTGAAAGTTGCGGCCGCATCGCTGCTCTTGCTGCAGTTGGTCCACGGCGGACTGGCGCTGGACAATGGGCTGGCACTCAAGTAAGGCTGAAGATATGTCAAGTGTTTACATTTCTTGGTGCTAAATGATTTCCCCTTGTTGCAGACCACCCATGGGCTGGATGTCCTGGCAGCGTTTTCGCTGCATAACCGATTGCAAAGCCTATCCAGATGAGTGCATCAGGTGAGGCTGCTGCAAATAGTGTCTATAATTATTATTTGTAGACAACTTTTACTCCATTTAGCGAAAAGTTGTTTCGGCGTCACGCGGATTTAATTGTCTCTGAGGGCTATGCTGACGCTGGCTACGAATACGTTATAATTGATGATTGTTGGCTGGAGAAGCAGCGCGATAACGAGACGAACCGTTTGGTGCCGGATCGCAAACGCTTTCCCAGAGGCCTAAACGTGCTGGCCGATCATGTGCGTCCCTGCAACCGACGCGAACTTGAGCTCTAGTTATCCTATTCATTTGTCGCCATTTGCTGCACACAGATACACAACAAAGGTCTCAAGTTTGGACTGTACCAGGACTTTGGCACCAACACGTGTGCCGGCTATCCGGGTGTTATCAATCACATGGAGCTGGACGCACAAACCTTTGCCAAGTGGGATGTTGACTATGTCAAACTGGATGGCTGCTATGCGAATATAAGCGACATGGCTACGGGCTATCCAGAGTTTGGACGCCTACTCAACTCCACGGGAAGACCCATGGTCTATTCCTGCAGCTGGTAAAACATTAATTTATTATGCAATCAAAATAACCAAATGAGCTTTTGTGCAGGCCCGCCTATCAATCGGATGTTGGTCAAGCGCCTGCATTTGAATCTTTGAAGAAACACTGCAATCTGTGGCGTAATTGGGATGATATTGAGGATTCACTAGAATCGGTCATGCAGATTATTGATTACTTTGGCAAGAATCAAGATTCCATGCAGCCACATGCTGGACCCGGACACTGGAACGATCCGGACATGCTGATCCTGGGCAATTATGGCCTGAGCTACGATCAGAGCAAATTACAAATGGCCATTTGGGCGGTGCTGGCGGCACCTTTGATTATGTCCAACGATTTGGCCAAGGTGCGACCCGAAATCAAGGAAATCCTACAAAATCGGTTGGTCTTTTTTCCATATATACAGGGAGAAGTATCATTATAATAGCTTCTTCTATTTCAGCGAGGTGATTGCCGTCAATCAGGATCCGCTGGGCATACAGGGCCGTCGTTTACTTATGAAGAATAACATTGAGGTGGCTAATTAGCTAAACAGTTATGCAATGTTAATACATTTCTTTATACTACAGGTCTGGCGACGTCCTATAACACCGAAAAGTGGTGACGAATTCTCATACGCTGTGGCTTTTGTTAGTCGGCGTGTGGATGGCGCACCTTATGCCATATCATTTACTCTCAAAGAAGTAAGTAGATGCATTCCTGAAATTTCTATAGTGCTATAAAAATACAAAATATTTTATCCTTTTTTAGCTGTTGCTAAAGAATGATAACGGCTACGGCGTGCAGGTAAGATTTACATTTAGTTATATAAATTTTGAAATTCTTAAATTACATTATTGTCTTCTTTCAGGATTTGTTTGAGACAAACAGCAACTTGGGCGTCTTTCAATCGGAGAATCGTTTCAAAACACGCGTTATTCCCAACGGTATTTATTTAGTTGGTCAACTTATAACAGTTGCATACTCTGTTTACAAAACTATATATCGTATATTGGTTGTATGTGAAGTCAGTTTATTAACGTTACTGTTAAAAGCTTTTTAGTGCTTAGAACTGCATTAAAAAAGAAAGAAGAACAAATCTAGAGCTAGAGTCATAAAATTAGGCTATTGATCTGCTTCTAAGGTCCGATTGAAGAGTATTGTTGTCACGCCCATCTGAAGGCGGGCAACCAGAGTCATTGTCTCACAGTTTTATAGCTAGTCATAAAGTTTGGCTTAGTTTGATTTACTCGTAATTCAAAATATAATTTACTGATTTAAAGATCGAGTCCAACATATTTAAGCCATGCCCAAACAAATTGAACAATTTGCGAGAAAAATACAGGATTACATTTGGAGAGTAACTAACTAATCTAATCCACTTATCATCCTTCCATATATTTATTGGCTGTTACTTGGCTGTGAAGTCGCTTAGAACCAATTTTAACGTTTGTATTTCTTTTCAGGTGTCACTTTCTACAAGTTTACTGCGCTTTAAAAGCGCATTCAGTGAGAAGCGCATCAGCTGCAATCGAGGTTTAATTCGAATATCTAAATACCTATAATTAAATATACAAATAAAATTGGCTAACAGAAATGAAGACAAAACAACAGTCGATATGAATTCCTTGTTTATTTGCACTTTACAAATTTGTTAATATGCTTTTGGCATATTTTATATAAATACGTTGTTTTCATTGTACAATTATGGAGAGTTCGCTGATTTGTTGCGTTCTGGCATGATATAAATAAAAGCGGACTTTATGAAATGATAATTTTTTGGTTCATAAAAATAATATTGCAAATAGACGACCATATCCACCAAGTAAGTAGCTAAATGTTAAAAAGTCGAGGGAACTCTTCCCTCCCCATATATATAGATATATAAACTATAGCGTTTACATCAGATGTAGGCAATAAGTAATTAGTTAAGCAGATAGAGTTTACAGTGAACTTTAGTCGTAGGTTATTGTCAAGTTATGTAGTTCAGTAGCGTACTCCGGAAACCTTTGGCTAGTGCACCCCATTGCTGATGGTGGGCGTGCGCTCGTAGCTGCGTCTGTGCAGTGCATCCACATCCTTCAGATAGTATGTGCCCGGGAACAGGGCACTGATGCTGCCAGTGGGCGTATACGGCGCCGCATGGTTGTTCTTCTCGCGCACCTCCATCAGCTCCGAGAACTGCTCGGGCGCAATCTTCTCGCGTGAGTTCAGCAGCGGCAGCACATAATCCACTTTGGCCACAAACTGCTCAAAGACGGACGCATCCTGTGTGACCTTAATGGAATACATGGAGGCGGCCAGGCCAGAGCCATAGGAGAAGACGCCAATGCGTTTGCCCACCAGCTCGGCGGCCGGTTCGCTGATCAGCAGCGAGACGAGGCCCGAGTAGACCGAGGGCGTATACATGTTGCCCACCTGGTTGGCCAGCAGCAGCGACTTCTTGGTCTTGGAGGCGAACACCTCTGCGGACTGGGTGAGGAAAGCCTTCTCGACGTCGCGATCAAAGTAGGTGCCCTCCAGTGTGGCGTTATTGAAGCGCTCCAAACCGGCAAATTTCTCGGCACGCTGCTGCTCGCTGCTCAGCAGAAAATCGTTGAAGCTGAGACGCCCCACGGATTTCTGGACCAGTTTGCAGAACGGCGTGTGGAACAGAATGGCATCGAAGTTGCCCAGACCCGCCTGGGACTGTTGCGGATGCTGCTTCTCGAACTTCTTGCGATAGAGGCGATAGCAGGTGTCCAGCGCCGAGAGATAGCATTGGATGGAGAGCTTGCCGTCGACCGTGGGATACTCGGAGCTGAGGTCGGGCTTGTAGAAGTCATAGGCGTGCTCCATGTGGGTGGCGCGCAGACCGCGCTCAAACACCAGCGGCGCCTGTGGTCCCACCAGCATGGCAATGGCGCCGGCGCCGCCCGTCGGACGCGCTGCGCCCTTGGCATAGACGGCAATGTCGGCGCACACGGCCAGCGCGTAGCGTCCATCCCAGCTGGACGATTCGATCCAATTGAGCGCGTTGAAGAGGGCAGCGGTGCCGCCGTAGCAGGCATTCGTGGTGTCAATGCCCTCGATGTCCGTGTTGCCGCTCTCCGCAAACAGTTGCATCAGCACCGATTTCACCGATTTCGATTTATCGACAATCGTCTCGGTGCCCACCTCGAGCCGACCGATTTCCGTGTGCTTAATGTGATGGCGCTCCAGCAGGCGGGTGACCACCGTCAGGCACAGCGAGTTCACATCCTCGCGATCCGAGCAGAAGCCCATCTTCGCCTGGCCCAGGCCGATTGTGTACTTGCCCGCGGAGGCGCCGTCGAACTGTTCCAGTTCCGTTTGGTCCACATATTGCGAGGGGAAGAGCACTTCAATGGCGCGTATTCCAACGTTTTCGGGCCAATTGCTTGACATGGCTAAGTTTATTTTCTAATTGGTCGTTATATGAGAGTCCTATGTTCCTGAGCTCTGCAAAAGGATTTAAGAGTTGAGTTAGTGATATATTTCGGTAAATGTTTTTAGAGTAAAGTGGGAGGGTGGTGTCTAAGAAGTGAAATATTTTCGATATCGGAATAACAAAAATCGATATTTATCGATTTTAGGGAGACAAGTATTGTAAAAAAGACTGATATGCCTGTGCCATCGAAGAAGCTACATACCCATTTCATTCTTAAACAAATTCTTAAATATGCTAAATAATCGATATTTATCGATTTCAAATAAAAATTGTGTTATTGATATAAATTTCAATTAAACTTGATTTACGTAAAAAACAAGCTCTGAAATCAATGTGTTAATGCAGATGGACGCACAGACAGACGGAAGTAAATCAGCTCGACTAGTGTTTTGATTATAGCTTCTTCTGCCCTTTAAATGTAAAACCAATATTCCACAGATATTTTTTTATACATTTTCAAAGGGTAAACGCACACACTATTGTGTCGTCACCACTTTCACCTCTTGATATTCGGCGCAATCGGGAAAAAATCGTCTTTAAGTTATGCATATCGCTTGTAATAGCTGGCGACGCACAAATTGCTTTGGGTGGGGAAACATCAGAGTCAACAATGAATGCCCCGACGGCACATAACCGCCACCTGTTGCACGCTCGAGCTGCTCTGGCCGTGTGCGACTTGGCAACGCAGCCGCACGCACATCTTCAGCGCTGACGGCGACGGCGACTGCGACTGCGACCATGGTGATTCCAGCCCAACTGATTTCGATTTCGATTTCGCTGCGAGCTTTTCAGACACGCCAGCTTTAAATGCGAACGAATGCAGACGGGCGGACAAACAGAGAGACAACGATTATACCTAAAAACCAGCAGCAGAAGCAACAAAAACAACAGCAATCAGAAGCACTAAAATCAGTTGAAGAAACTTTCTCCAAGCCGTCGAACCCTACTTTAAAGGGAACACATTCAGAAGCAGCTAAAACAACAACAACAACAGAAACACGGGCCCAACCCAAGTTTAGGCATACCTTTTTAATACATTTTACATAATTTCAAAATGTATGAGTTTTTTTAGAGTGTAGAGAAATTGAAATTATTTTTAACCTTTGCTTGACAACAAACTCTTTTGTTCTTTGTTCTTAAAGCCAAGGTCAGGAATTTTAGCAATTCTCCTATAAATACACAACATCTGTGATAATATATTACAAATACGTCGAATTTTTCGAAAAGAAAAGATAATTTACATTCTAAAGCAAATTAAAAATCAAGTGGAAACATATATCTTTAGAGCGTTGAAATTGAAATACTCTTGCAGATATAGAAAAGTTTCGTTGATAGTTCATATGACTGCTATATTATATATAGGTCCGATTATGTGTGCATATTCGTACTTGATTATAAACAGACGGACACGTCTCTTAATATAATCAAAGAAAATAAATATATTTTCTATTTTTACTCATTTTCACTATACACAACGAATTTGTTTCTTTAAAATTCAACACTTGATTTATATAAAACGCAGTTTCAGTTGAACCAGGTCAATAATATAAATATGATATGCATAAAACTTGCTAAATATTTTTTAGCACACAAATTTCAATTGCAGTTGCTAAACAAATTAATTAATACGTTTTTTAATATTTCTTTTCGCATTTTTTTTTCTTTTTGGGCTGGGTCAAGATTGGACTATCTAGGTCGGCTAGCGTCTAACGGTTAATATTGTGTAACTGATAACGAGCGTGGCTCGTCCGTCTTTTCCAAGCAAGCGAACAGTGTCATGTTTACCGTTACTGTTGGCACCTGACACAAACAAATCAAATACCGAAATAGTTTTTTCTCTATTTTGTACGTTTTCACTTTTAACGTTTTTATTTGGCCGCCAATGGGCAATTGACGTTTAAGTTTAAGTTTGTTGCCTGCGTAACGCGTAGCGCACTCGAGCGAATCTCTTTGCAGACTGAACAGCGCCGAGCCAGCAGCAGCAACAGCGACAGCAGCAGCAGCAACAGCGACAGCAGCAGCAGCGGCAGAGGCAGCAGCAGAGGTATATACGATCACGGCAACGCTGACTGCGCTGCCAGCGTATGCAAAGCGTTTATTCCAGAGAGCGTTGTAAGCCAATGTCAAATACTTTGGTTAGCACGAAAGAACAGTTAGCTACGGGGTTGTCGAAATTTAAATACACTTACAAAACATATATTTGATATATTAAAATATTTGATATATTTAAAAATTAATAATTTAAAAATTAATAATAATAATTTAAAAATAATAATAATAATTTGCTTTTAGAATTATGTGAACATTATCGTGGGAAAAAAAAACCAGAAAACAGATTTTCATACAGAAATTCAATATTTCACTTTTATTTTGTTCAAATGTTGTGAGAACACGTAATTTTGGTTCAGTCAAATTCCAAATAAACAATTTTTCCAAGCAGAAATCCAATATTGAATTGTATGTATTATATATTCGATGCTGATAAGATTTTGCTTTTTTTGTCAGGAGGTTAATTAGACACGTATTTTGCTAACTTTGGTTCAAATATATTGGAAAACACACAGATTTCTATACAAATACAAAATTGTTTACTGATAGTTTTTATGTCAGCTACATAGAAATATAGAAATAAAGGTCAAAATGAATCGACTATTAATACTGATATATTTCCGCATTTTGTGACGAAATAATAAACAAAATAAATGAATTAAAAGAACCATTGCAGGGTATTGCAATGCAGGTATTTACCAACACTATTTATTGCTTGGATACAAAGAGCACGTACTTAGAGTACTTGAAAAAAGTTTCTCTGCTCTGGACTACGGAAAACGTCGATGGCGACGGCGACACCGACGCTGTGCGGATGAGATAAGATCAAAAGCGGTGATCGAACGTTTGGCGGACCGGCTGATAAGCGATCCCTTTATGTGCGGACAACGTCTGCCGGTAAGTGAACAAAACAATATTCGAACTTTTCTACGTACTTGAACTTTATTGTATTTGCAATTCCATTTCTTTTCACGTTCGTTCTCGGTTGAGGATTGGTGTTAGGGTTCAATGCTATGGTAATGGATGCACTGTTTATGCAATGAGGTGGACGACGAGAGGCATTGTGTTGGTTTATTTTTAGCTCTATATATATAGCGGAGATTTGGGTAAACAGACTAATTGCGGCGTATGGAAAGTGATCGCTCTGGAATGGCGATTGTTGCGCCACTTTGTATTCATTTGTTTATACCCTGTACTCATTAGAAATGAATGAACGTAGGTATGATGATTTTGGGAAAATGTATGCAATAGAGATTATAAGAGCTAAAAATTTGGTTTTCTATGTGCTTGTATAACTTATGCGATAATACGTCCTGTCTGCTCGACACGAAGCTTGGTACAGGGTATCTGTCAGTCGAGCAGCCCCGACTAGATCATTGTTTTTACTTATTTGACTTTGTTTCGCCGAAAACTGCCTGAGTCATCGTTAATTTCTACCAAATCATAGATGGCCAGAAGTTTTAGCCTCAAAAGTTATCCACAGCTCGAAATTTGGGATAATTGTGATATGGACGGACGGACGCACGTGCGCCTTTGTTATGTGTACTTGAACCATATGCAATTGTATTATGAAACAAATGAATTCGCTTGGTAATGTCAGAGAAAATATGACAAAATAAATACGGTAAAACAATTAGCAAAAACTCCGATTAACAGAGACGCACTGCACACGTAATATTAGTAATTATTTAAAGCTTCTACTTACATACTATGTTTAACAACAAACGCCCACACAAACTCATAAATTTCTAATTGGTATTTAACACAAATTCTTCTGCCACTTCATAACAGAGGAATTGCAAATTTTGTTTAGCAGTGTGTTTTGTTCGAAACACACTCACACTCACTTACTAATTTTGGTATGCTAGTGCCAACTTAATTGTGCCAAATAATAGGATTAACTAAACTAAACTTTAATAATTAGGCACGTAGCGGAGGCGCCTACATAGAGACCGGGAAGTGTGTACACACGACTGTCGGCGGAACAGCTGTTCGTACAGTGTGTACACAATTGTTAAATCGATAATTATCGTCAGCGCAATTTTATCACGTGAATCTCATGTGAAATTGTGAATTGTCATTTTTGTGTTGAGTTTCTGCCAGAGACTTGTGTTTCGTACGTACGTGCATTGTGGGTGGTGCGGTTGTGTTGCTTGATTTTTAAACATATTCAACGCACAAAATTAAAGGCAGTGTTTTTTTCTATCTTCGTATTGACGTGTATTAGTGTCGTTTTCAATGTAAGTGCCATCACCTCAAGTGCGTATGAAAAACGACAACGCAGCAAATTGCGCGCAAGAACGAAAAATAAAATTTTCTTTTGATTGCGACAGGTCTGCTGACTTGTTATCAAATGTTAAAGTGTGGCGTGTAATAGGTGGATAACAACTCAGAGAGTGCATAAAAGCCACATTTGTTCTTAGCAAAAGGCTAAATGGTTGTGTATATGTGCAAATCAAATGACCCTGAAAAACTGTTGCCTCGCTCAATTTGCAGCGATATGGCAGCTCGTGTGCTTCGTATAGGCAACTGTAATTAAATGGCGGCCAACTGGGCGCGTTGTATAATGGGAAATATGTTGGAAAATCTCTAGTTGTTTTGTTTTTAAATTGTAAAACCCGTGAGAAAATGAAAATATCGATCGAAAAGCTGTCATGTGACTGTCACGAACAGCTGACTGTTCGCTGAACTCACCACGGCTATGCGTGTGTTGTGTGCTTGTGTGTCGGCCAATGGTGATTTAGTGGCTCAGTGCTCTATCGTTCTCTCGCTCTCCCAGAATGCTCTCTTGTGCCGATTGTGGCTCTCCCACTCTGACTGCGTAAACAAAATATCAAGCTGTTAAATTAGAAAATCATTTTGCATTTGAATATTAATTAATATTTTGAATTCTTCCTTATTTTCATTTTACTGTCGGTTGTGCATGCTCTTAACAAATACACACTTACTAAAATAGGCAAGTATTTGTTTATATATGCGTATGTTTCTTTGACCCCCGCCACAAGGACCACATTAAATAGTGATATTGCGTGCCGCAGAGACCTTGACTGTGTGACCAGATATAAACTTGAAACGAAAAGTCAAACATGCTTACACATTCGTACATATTTGCTTAGCTAATAAAAACACTATTGCCAGCAGCTGGCCAATATAAAGCAAGAATATTATAGCCGGACTGTTCCAACTAGAAGATATCCTGTAACCAGCTTTTCGGTGTCTCTATCTTTTTTAGCATCTGAAGTTTTGGTATTTATTGCTTTCAGATACCAAACTTCGAGTATCTAACTCATAAAGTCCGTTACATAAATCTGTATAAGATATTTAACATTTTTTTTAAAACTATCTGGTATTAATAAAAAAGAAAAACAGCTGCTTGGCTTACACACTTTCAAGGCTTAGGCGACAAACGCCTTTTCCTGACAGCCCACATTATTATTAATTAATTTGACGGCCCGCCCGCAGTTACTATGTACACATACATGCATGCCCGTTTGTGTGTGTGTGTGTACGCCATTAACATCATCACAGTTATTCTGCTCGCTATTTTTGTTTTCGTCATCAGCGAACGTTGCAATTTCCTGTGTGGTGTCCTTTGTAGGTATCCATCGTCCCATGCCTCCTAGAGCTTGATTTTTCTCTCCCCTGCCCCCCCACACACACATACATATTTGTGCCAGCCGTTGGCCAGTCTGACTGGCGACATGCTCCTTTGTTGTTGTTGTTGCTGCTATCTTCTTTTTTTTAAATGTCAACATCATTTACGTCTGTTTACAGTTGGAGTTTATCTGGCAAACAGTGTTGCCAATTTAGTTGTTTTTCGCAAAATTCTGTTTTTCTGCTTTTGGGCGTGCAATTACTTTTATATTAAGAATATTGAATTGAATTTAAATTTCTTTTATAAATAAATAAAATATATAACTAAATAAATAGCTTAAATATGTGCAAAAGATATGATCAAATTCTGGTAGCCTTGTTTAGTCAGTGCTTTTGGGAATAGTAACAAGCTCAAGTGCCCTATCTGTGAATGATTTGTTGAATGCGTCACAGCCACACCGCAGGAAACATAAAATATAGCATAAATATACTTACATATGTACATACATACATATGTACATATAGTTGTGAACTAGCGAGCATAACTGCCTCTCCCCTTCCCCTGTTGCTGCCTAGTGATTTGTACGAGGGCAATTTGGATTATGTTGCTAAAAATAGACACGTTGTGTTGTTGCCTTTCCAACGGTTGCCAGGCTCACTTTTGTTTCCTGGTTGAGGACAATGCACTGCCTTGAATGCTAGTGCTGTCGGTGTGGTTGAATATAAGCGGGACATATTGGGGCGTGGGAGCGGGCAATATTGGGGATGGTCAGCGCCCGATTCGGTTGTCATTTTGTTTATTTTGTATACCCTGTAAAAATTATCATGTGTGCCTACCTGACTGTGTCGAATAATTGCTAAAGTTTCTTCTTTTTATTACCAAGGTGTATTTATGTATAACGCCCATTATTTTTATTTTTCTTTCAAATAATATTTAGATCTGTCTTTCTCTCTCTCCTCTCTATATCTTACTCTCGCTCTTTCTTGCACTCCTACAAACATTACCCAATTAATAATTAGGGCCTTTCTATGTGATTTTCATGAATTCAAATAAGGACTACAGCTTTTGATATAGGGTATTTCCATGTGCTCGGCTCACCTTCAACTGCTATACATACTTACCAAACATTTTCTTGGTGCTCTTTGAAGGCCATCATGGAGTTATGTAATAATAGTGACTACTATAACAAAATTGACCAAAGTTGTTAGATTTGTATCTCCCGATGATTACTCATACGCTACTGACCTTACAGCGGGCAACAACAACAGCAAGAACAAGAGTAGAGACAACAACAGCCGTCGACACTTACCAAATTGAACAGGCGGCTTGCGTGACGCTGCTTCGTCATCGATTCCTTCGTGGCTGCGCCTTTGCGGCACCAACGAACTTGGACGCAACCATATGGCAGCCAGCAACTGCGGCGCCAACAGTTCAGCGTTCATTTCGCGTCGAGCCTTGGACGAGTGCGCACGGCTTTTGGATATTTTGTCCGGCTACCAACGTCGCGATATCTTCTGCACAAAATTTTATTTGTTAATCGCGGCTGATAAAAAAACAATGCCAAAAAAGCTGCAAATCGTGCAAATTGAGAAGCTGCTGACTATATTGTTGAAACGCAAGCACTGTTAGGGAGTGTAAGTGGGATGAGAAGTCATTTAAAATATGTAAATTGCGCACATATTGCGTATACGCCGCATTGTCGAGGCGACAAACAGGACACAAGTCTGCCTGGCGCCAACTGTCTGCGCATTGTTGTCTAGCAGGCGCCCAAAAAATTAAAGAAAAGAAAACACACCCACACACAAATACACTATGCAGCCACACACACAACATACACACACGCGTATTGTTTTCCAAGGCTAAATTCAATGCATCTAATAAGCTCAGCTGACCCACGTTTTGGAGGTCAATAATTAAATTTTAATGCGTGTTTTCACCGTGTTTGTTGTGTGTGCCTTCTATAAGGGCATTTAAATACATATATAAATTCTGAATCGATTTCGGCTCAAATTACATAATGGAAATTATTTATGCCTGCTTTGCAAGTTTGTGTGCTGAATTCCAAATGAATTTACGTTGGCAACTTTGGGGGGAAAATTACAAATTAAACAGAAATAACAAGAGAACATTGAAAATGTTTCAAGAATATTGTATAATAATGCAGTCAGAATTACTATATGGAATATTTTTCAATATTTGAGTGCATATCGTAATTATAAATAATATTCTTAGTGTTTATTTTTCTATTTATCAACATTTATTAATTTTCGCTTTATCTTTTCTCTAGCTATTAAAATGATGTCCGAATATTGGATTATCTCGGCGCCCGGCGACAAGACGTGCCAACAAGCCTTCGACACGATGAACAACCTCACCAGCAAGCAACAGAATCTATGCAGTAATTACAAGTTCCATATACCCGATCTCAAGGTGAGCTCAAATACAATTAACCTTTCTATATCTTACTTATCTGAAATTTACACTACGTTTAGGTGGGCACTTTGGATCAGCTGGTTGGCCTGTCCGATGATTTGGGAAAACTGGATACGTATGTGGAGCAAATCACGCGCAAGGTGGCCATGTATTTGGGTGAGGTGCTCGAGGATCAGCGCGATAAGCTGCACGAGAATCTGCTGGCCAACAACAGTAAGTCCTAGCTGAATAAATTTGAATAGATTTTTAGCTTAGCTTAGCCTAGTTTAGTCCAGTTAATAGTTTAGTTATGCGTGATTAACTATATCACGTGCTCGCAGTGATAAATCAATTCCTCTTTTTTTATTTAGTTATTTCTAAGATGTTTTCTTAGCTGATGGTAGCATACATTTATATACACATATATTTAAAACGGAATGCTCTGAAAAAAAAAAACAAAACAATTATACTCGTATATTCTCTCTTATATTGTTTTTTACAAAACTACTAACAACTACATATAAAGCCCGTTTAAAATAATAAAATATACTCGTATATTACACTTATATATACACATATAAAATACCCAAGTCCCAGCCCCTTTTCATTCCTGTCAAACTTGAGTATCAGCAAATTTTGATAAATCTAAAAGTTACAAGAGCAATATCTAAAAATATGGAATGTTTATGGTTGGATGCATTTATTCGTATGTCTCCTGACAACTCCTACAGTTTGACTAACACAAAAACCAAAAGAAAAAAAAACCAACTTCAACAAATGTTTTTTTCTATATATTTACAAAGGATTCGTTTTTTCAGTATCGATATTGATTTAAAAACTAATCGATTTTCAGCTGAAAACTTGAGGTTCTCCTTTGATTATTTTCGTTGTACTTTTAATCCTTTTTCGTTGATTCAATTATCTTTTAAGTTTATTTTACTACATATTATGTTTGTTTATTTATTTTTTAAATTTTCGTTTACTTATGTTAAAACTCATGCGCACATATCATCTATCACGACCAAAAAAAAAAAAAAATAAGTAAAATAAATAATATAAAACTAAAGTTGATAAATGTTTTATATTAGCAACATATAACAACAATGGAACTAAAGTTTAGATTTGGAAAAAAATAAAAAAATTAAGAAAAGTCAAGAGAATTTGCGTTGTTTAGTTTGTGTTGCGTTTGTTGTACATTTCTCTAATATCTATTCTACCTATTCCCACATCGCACTACATACAAACATATATACCACATGCTATATAGTTAACAACAAGACATAGACACACTCGCACACTGACACACACACACACACACACACACACACACATATCTTAGCCCCAACTTGAACCAGTCCGTCAACATTTACAGTTATACTCGATACTCTACAAAACACAGAATACCCCCAAATAATATGCTACTAAGCGCTAAACCCTCTTCCTCTCTCTCTCTTTCTTCCACCCTCTTTCTGGGGCTGCTCACTCAGCCAAAAACACTTTGTATATTTTACATAAATTACTTCAATATTGTTGTAAATTTTTTCTTGTTTTAAATATATATTTTATGTTCATTTTTCGTTGAAAAAAATTTGGATTCAAAATTTTGTTGTGAAAGCCCATTAGTTTTTAAATCATTCACCCCAAAAAAAACTGTACTTACTAAAAAAAGCAGACAAATTCTTTAACTTTCAATCTTAAAAAGAAAAGAAAATTTTTTAATTATATCATAATGCATATTAAAATATGATTAGTTGTTCCTTAAAAAAGATAAAAAAATATATCTATACATATATAAAAGAAAAGCGCGTGTGTTCGTTTCTCCTTTAAGTTTTTCTTTTCAAAATTTTTAGTTTTTTGATTTATTTTTGATTTAATTTATTTTAATTTAAGTGCGTGCGTCTTAAAAAGTAAATTTTAAAGAGCTGTTATACCAT
This sequence comes from Drosophila micromelanica, assembly GCA_004143825.1. Taxonomy (NCBI): domain Eukaryota; kingdom Metazoa; phylum Arthropoda; class Insecta; order Diptera; family Drosophilidae; genus Drosophila; species Drosophila micromelanica. The sequence goes on from SCDY01000207.1 coordinate 22,553, forward strand.
ATACAATTATTTCTGTTATATGTGTTCGTGTGTGTGCGTCTGTCTGTATTTGTGTGTGTGTGGGTGTGTGTGTGTTGTGTTGTTGTCTGAGCCTTTCCTAACAACAAGCATCGCATACATTTTTTCTGTGCTCTCTTCGCTCGTATAATCACCTCCTATATTTATAATAATATACTAATAATAATAACTGTAAATTTTGTTACTAAACTTTTATTCATATATGTTCTGCACTCATTTCATTGTATATGTGTGTGTCTGTGCTTGTGTGTGTGTCTGCCTGTGTGTGTATTTTGCCATTCACATGTTTTCCTCGCTTTTTTAGCATTCATTGCCGTAGCTGTTCGTATCCAGAAATTAAAAAAAAAAATAAGAAATAATAATATAACGCTTTTACACTGTACAAATTTGATTTGATTTGTATAACATGACAAAATTGTTGGACTATAATCATTATATTAAAGAAGAGAAAAGGAAAATTCGTTAAACGAGTTTTCCAGCCACATACTTTCCACTGTTGTTCATCTATTTTAATTATATTGGTTTCCAAATTATATTAAAAAAAACACACAATTCCCAACCAAAAAGACCACACATGAGTTTGAATATACATATCTATATATATATATATATATATCAAATTTATTTTATTTTATTTTCTGGAATTTCAGTTCATTTCTTAATTTAATTCTTATTTCGTTTTATATATGAATATTTTTTTATTTTTGTTTCCTTTGGCTTTGGTTCATATCAAAATGGAATCGAGTATTGAGATCTTTTTACCAATATATTTATATGTTTATGGAGGTCTATTGTATCATAGCCCCAAAATGTATGCTATAGTTTTTAAGTTAACAATTATAAAAATTAAATTCTGTTTGAACGCCGAACCCCCCCTTCGAGTATATTAGCAAGTTCTGAAACTGACCGTAAATCTAAATTGTGTTATCTGTATACAACAAAAACAAAAAATAAAACGAATTACTTAAAAAATGCATTTTGACCCAAAAAACTGACGATCGGTTAACGCACAACAAATCCAATTTGCCGCCAACCAATTGAAATGCATCCGAAACTGAATCCTTTTTGGCCGGCACAGGTCCTGGCCCGCCCGATGAAGTGCCGTGTCGACACCACCAGCGTCTGAAGCATCTGAGCCTGCGTCACCAGCGTAAACACCAGCACACGCACCACCAAAACAATCCACTACACTACCATCCCCACCATCACCACCAGCTGCCCACGGATATAAAGGGTAAATGCAACAATCTCTCAATTAGTCGTGACACAACAAAACCAACAACAGCCGCTACTACTACTACTACTACTACTACTGCTACTACCACCACCAACAACAACGTGCATGCCACAACAGCCTTTGCCTCAGCATCTGCCTCAGCATCCGCCTCCGCATCCGCATCCGCTACGACTTCAGCTAGAGCCAGTGCAGCGGGCATCGCTGGGGCTGCCTGTTCCGCCTGCCATGTGACCGGCGGCAGCTTGAACAATTTATCCACGACGCAGGATGAGTCCGAGCGCGATTTTGATTTTGTGATACCGCCTGGTTGTGCCTGCGACGAATGCTATGCGCTCAGTAGCAGCAGCGTCTTTGCCAGCGCCACGGCCAGCACTCTGGTGGCCGATGAATGTTACTCGCAGACCGCTTCCTCGATGCTGCACGCGACGCGCTGTGCCATCAACACGGTGACGGCGATCGCCACAGGCAGCATGAGCAGCACAAGCGGAGCAGCTGCGTCCCCAGCGGCTGTTGCTGCTGCCATAGATTCAACCGATGTCGGTGTCGGTGGCAAGGCCAGCTCCGCCTCGACCATCTGCTCCTCGGCTTATTTCTCAACGTCGGCGCCCACAGCCAGCAGCTCGGTGCAAAGCATGTCGCGCTCTAACAGCAAAAAGCTGAATAACAACACTTGCAGCATAAACAATAACAAGCTGAGCTTTCGCAGCAGCAGCAGTCAATTCCATTTGCCGCAGCATCATCAACAGCAGCAGCAGAAACAACAACAGCAGCAGCAGCAATCGCCCAAACAGCACTTGCAACAGTTGCAATTGCATCAACAGCAGCAACAACAGCAGCAGCAGCATTTGGGAGCTGCCTCGCCGCCGCTGCTGTCGCCGACAGAAAAGTCCATTTGCGACACGGATGAGGATGTGGATTTGGACGATCCAAAGAGTCCGCATAGCGCCTCCTCACTATCCGAAACATTCGACTGGTGGTTCAATAAGCCGAAGCGTAACTCTAAGAAGTGCAGGTATCTTTATCATCAGCATTTATCTCTAATCTGTAGAACAGTTGCCAAAATCGCAAAGCACCAGCCAAAAAAAAAAAAGAATAATTATTGCCCAAAAAAGAAAAACCCAGCTCACTCGCAGTCATCCAAAATACAATGGGCGGGCTACAGATTCACAATCATCCACACACAGACACAGACACAGAATACACTGTAAAGAAACAAAAGACACCCAAACATGCACCCGCTTTGCCTGCGCTCTCTTTTACTCTCTCTCTATTTCTCTTGAAGCTCTCCTCCTACTGTCAACCTCTCTCATACATAAATGTTTGATTTCATTCAGCAAAGATGAACAATAAATTGCAATAATAATGTATTTCTTTTTTTAAATCATTCACCCATCAAACACATCACATTCCACTCAATGCACCACACACACAATTTTACACTACACTACACAGCGCACAATCGCAGACACCAAACTCAAACCAGACACAAACACAAAGCAAACCAATTACATTTTGGCATCAGACATCGCCCACACCGCGCTCTAGTTATCGCTCTTTCTTCAATTCTCTTGCCGATCAAATTTATAGCAAACGTTCTACACCGAGTCAATTAAATATAAACAATGGATTTAATTTAACATCAACTCATAGATCGTCTCCAGTGAGTAGTTGTTGTGGCAGTAGTAGCCAGGGTCGTTCCAGTCCAGACACGGATCAGGCCGAGCCGCCCGAGTTTCCGCTCAGTCCAGGTTAGCATGCCTGGCCGCATTTATATATATTTTATATATATACACATATATATTTACAATATATATATACAATAATAATAATGGCCCTTGGACGTTGCTCTGTTTTTTTTTTTTTTTACTTTCACACATATAAATATATATATATATACTTTATATTTTGTATAACGCTTTTTCGTTGAAAATTTTCCTTTCATTTTTCCTGAATTTTCGTTTGAGGAACCACTTGATGTGTCCACCTATGTATTCCATACACCATTTCTATCTGACCAAACACCCATCACGTAAAGCTCCATGGCAAAACTCGATATTGTTTTTGCTTAAATTTTGATTGAAACGTTTTGGATTGGTTAACTGTTATACGGTATAAGTGTTATACACCGGCCTACGGTTTACAGTTCAATATACACCAAGTCCAAGTCTATTTGTGTCCACTTCTCTCTCTCTCTCTCTCTTTCTCTCTGTTTACTCAATTGTAACTCTTTCTCTCTCTGTTCTTTTTTGCAGTTCCTTTTTTTATTTAACAGAGCATATATCGCTGATATATGTGCTCACATGATTTGTTTTATACATTATGATTTTTCTCAATTTATAAATACACCGAATTATTTGTAACAGTGTAAAAGCGAATATGTTGTTTTTTCAGTGTACTGCTCACCAAATGTTGTTCTGCTGCGCAATATTATAGCTACGATTAACGCCGATTTCCATTAAGCTAAATAATAACACTCACACACACACAAACACACACAGAATATTTATTGTTTATTTATTGTATAAAGCAAAAATATAAGAAAATATACTTTAAAAAAAAATATTATAATTTATATACGTGATTTATGATATTTACATTTTAATTTGCAACTAAGTGTTTAAACATAAGCTTATTTAATTACCTAATTATACACTAGCCATACAAATCAGCTAAAATTTTGTGCCGTTTCAAATGTATTATCAAAGGTATTCGTTATTCCTTCAAATTATTATACAATACCCCCACCAGTTGTTGCTTTAATACAGATTTTTCTTTGTACTTTATATAGATACTCCCCAAGTCTATTTAGCACCTCGTAGCCTTCTACAATTTCTAATGTTTTTCTTTATTTTTATTTTTTTTGTTTTCTCATTTGCTTGTTGTATTTAGTTTTCATATTACCGAAAGCAATTAAAAGTAATTCAGTGTTAGCCTATTCATATAGTTCTAACATGGCTAATGGGAATTTTTACCTTTAGCAGGTTGATACAGCTATAATGAGAATTGTTTAAATCAGTAACCCGTATATATAACTCCTGCAAAAAATGTTATCTTAAATACAATTTAAAAGATAAATCTCAATTATATAACCTTCATATTGTTGAAAAACAAATTTAAACATATAAATTGTATAAGTTTTCAATCTACTAATAACAATTACTTTTAAGAGTGTATTTAAACCGATTCTGAAATATGTTTAATTTAATGCAGAACTTATGAAGTATATAATAGACCCACTTCTGGTATCTTTAAATAGCTTTAATGCGCACTGAATTGTGTTAATTGTTTTCATATTAAAGTTGGACTAATAGCATTTTTTTTGTTTATATATTTGTTTGCATATACTTACATACGTAATATCTATATTAACTGTTGTATTTGTTAAATCCTGTACTTAAATCTAAAGCTAAATGTCAAATGGATTTTGTATTTTGCTTCCTTTGTTTGTTCATGAGTGTATGTATGTGTGTGTGTGTGTGTGTGTGTGCGTACGTATGTGTGTTTTATATACGTGTTTATATATTTTTCTATATATACTTATATCTCGATCTTTATCTTATCTGATACTTAGCATACTTATTTACTTATTTAACTTTGTTGTTTATGATTTTAAAACTAACTCAGTTTGTTCTCTACTAAAAACAGTAAAGAAATCTATAATCTGTTAGATTACAGCAACATTTTATTATTTACTTATTTATTTTTATTATTACTTTTTGCCAGTCAACTAAGAAAAATGAAAATGCGTATTCCTGCATAAGTATACTAATTGTTTTTTGCATCTCTTCAAATCGACAATTAGCCGAACTACCGCAGTATTTAACGCGTTTCCAATGGGATATGGCCAAGTATCCGATCAAGCAATCGCTTCGCAATATTGCCGATATCATTTCCAAACAAATTGGCCAAATTGATGGCGATTTGAAGACGAAATCGCAGGCCTACAACAATCTGAAGGGCAATCTTCAGAATTTGGAAAAGAAGAAAACGTAAGCGACCAATTAAAGAATGAAGTTTAATTATAATTAAGCACCCTGACTCACGCATACTCTAACCACACTCATTTACACACACACAGTGGCAGCTTGTTGACACGCAACCTGGCGGATTTGGTCAAGAAGGAGCATTTCATACTGGACTCGGAGTACTTGACCACGTTGCTGGTGATTGTGCCAAAGTAAGTGTTAATGGGCTCTTCCTCTAACTAACGAGCTGATGTCATATGTTCTACATTGTTTTTGTTTAGGGCCATGGCCAACGATTGGTTAGCCAATTATGAGAAAATCACGGACATGATTGTGCCACGCTCGACGCAGCTCATCAAGGAGGATCCCGACTATTGTCTGTTCAATGTGACGCTCTTCAAGAAGGTCACCGAGGAGTTCAAGCTCCACGCTCGCGAGCGCAAGTTTATTGTGCGCGACTTTGTCTACAACGAGGAGGAGCTGGCGGCGGGCAAGAACGAGATGACCAAACTAATGACCGACAAGAAGAAGCAGTTTGTACGTTTTTCGAATGCAGCACTATAATTTGCGTATATACTAAATATATAATTTCGTTCACATTCATTCAGGGCCCCTTGGTGCGCTGGCTGAAGGTGAACTTCAGCGAGGCATTCTGCGCCTTGATTCACGTCAAAGCACTGCGCGTGTTTGTGGAATCCGTGCTGAGGTGGGTGAACCGCCGATTAATAATCCTGTTCGCATTAATAATCCTACTTTTGCTTTGTTCAGGTACGGCCTGCCTGTCAACTTCCAGGCCATCTTAATTGAGCCCAACAAGAAGAGCGTGAAGCGTTTGCGCGATGCGCTCAACCAGCTGTATGGCCATTTGGATGGTGCATCTGCTGGCGGAAATGTCAGCAGTGCTGATGTAAGAAATCACACACACTCTTATCACACAGTAAAATTTATATGTCCTTTCTATTCATTTTAGAATGTCGATATACCCGGCTTGGGCTTTGGCCAATCCGAATACTATCCCTATGTGTTCTACAAGGTGAACATCGATATGGTTGAGCACACCAAGCTTTAAGGGGCTGCTTCCACGCCTCTGCATCGCAAACACAACCACACACCCCCACAAAAAAAAAAAAAACAAATCTAAAGTTAAAAAAAAACAATAAATAATAATTGAATAAGCAAACTCTTTTCGGCACTGCTGAAGAGAAGTATCAAGTCTATCTGCTCATAACTAGAAATGCATATAGTTAGAATCAAAAATAACAACAGCAACAGTTGCCACGCAAATAATAACACGCAAACAATTAATAGTTTACTATTACATAATATTAGTCATTGTTATATAATTATTGTTGTTATTTATGTTACGCGTTCGCAGAATTCCGTTTCAAGTTCAACTTACCTTCAAAAATGTTTAAGAAAAAAAACCACCGCGCGTAAGAGAAGCAAAACAAAATTCCCAAAAAATATAAAAATTTGCAACCCGCGTCCTTAAAAAACAAAACAACAGAAACTGTATGAAAGTTTAAATTTTATTTACATTTTTGTTCTGCTTCAGTTTTCAAACAGTATTTTTTTGTTCTTTTTGCTCTTTTTGTTTTAGAAACAATTATTGTGCTTTGTTTTGAATGATGTAAAAAGTTAAACACCTAGCTAAAATTTATAAACATTGTCACTAAATAAGCTGAAAGTTTCATTTGTTTTTAGTAGCACTACAATATTATTAATACAATAAATATTTGATTTACATATGTTTTCTGAAAATGTCTAAAAACTTGTCTTGTTTTTGTGCCTGCACTTTATACGCTGGCATCTGTGACTAACCCCCTTCCAAATCCCAAACTAAACCAACTGTTAAGCAAAAAAATAAATTCATAACTATAAGTGTAAATGATGTCGCAAATAGTTTGATATAACAAACACATAATTAAAAAAAAAGCCACTAAAAAACGATGCAATGCCATTTTCTCTGGAAATGCAAAAACCTACAGCAAAAGTATTGTATTTATAAATGTTGATTAAATATCGAGAGTTTATTAACGCGCATGTTTCGTATAGAAGAGAATAACAAAAACCCAAATCCAAACGCTATGATAAAGCTGAGAAACTGTTTAATCCATTCTTATAAGTTTGCAAAACCCTAACAAGGTCTGCATAGTCCGAACAGAACTTAACCAGAGCGAGGACGAGAATACATTAACTGCTGAAGAAGCCATGTTATAAATATATAAATACAAAACATATATTATCTAAACATAATTATACCCAACTTGTTCGACTATTTGGATTTAAAGGAGAACTTAATGCACTAAACTAATGAGGAAAGAACAATAATATTTGTATGTAAAGTAAAATTTAATGTATTTTCAATGTTTGCTACTGCTACAAAAAAAATCTAAATGTCTAACGAAATAAGAGAAACAAAGCAAAAAACCCACAAAGAAGAAAAACAATTATAAAAGTATATATATATATTTTAAAATTATGCATTATACAAATATGTAATTGTCAATGCGTTATATAAGGTGCCGTTAAGCTATCCTTGTAAATAATTATAAAGAAAGAAAGACATTCCAAGCTTGTTTGTTTTCAATTGCGAAACTGGTAATTCTTAACCCAACCCACAAGGGAAACAAAAATGTACCATGTACAAAGTGCGTCGACATCGACAATTTTTTACTCTTTTTGTAGCTTAACTTTACAAAACTAAAACTAACTACGACTATAGCTAAATGTGTAAACTAATGGCTTAATGCACATAACTTAAGTTGATCTAGAAATGCTTCAAGTCCGTTTCTATGCTGGCCACATTCGTGTTCTGCATAAGTTTGATTTTCATGGCCGCTGTGGCGCCCACTGCCTGCTGCAGAATATTGGGCGGTTTTGGCTGGTTCTTGTCCGCCTCGTACTGCGCCCGATGCAGCCGCTGTCGATGCTTGTACATGTTGGCGCTGCAGAAGAACGTCATCGGACAGTTAGGACAAGTGTACAGAACTTCGCCGGTATGCGTGGATGTGTGCTCCTAGTAGAGTGGAAAAAACCTTAATAGTTGCCTTTCTTAGGAGTTACTATTAAACAGCTTACCTTTAGTTCTTGGGGTCGTTTGAATGCCTTATCGCACATGGTACATTTGAATTTGCGCTCGCATTCGTGACTAAAAAGAAGAGCACATAATTTTACATGTTGGTATACAATTAAATATATATATAGATTTTAGCTTTTACTTGTGATAGATATGGCGACGCAGAGCACGTGCATTTGGTGACTTTTTGTTGCACACATGACAGCGATGCTCGCCCGCGCTTTCCACGTGTATGCTCTTCATATGCTGCTTCAGACCTGTCATGCCCTTTAGCCAGGCGCCGCAGATCTGACACTGCTTCAGCTCCGGCTCTGGTCGTGGTGTATTTGAGTGCATAAGCTCCTGATGCTTTTTCAGAATGATTTTGGTGCGCATCTGTTTGCCGCACTTGTCACATATTATTATGCTTTCCGGGTCGTGCATGGAGCTCATGTGATTCTTCAGCTTGCGTTCAGTCAGGAATCTTTAAGAGCAAAAATTCTAGGATTAGACAACGTTCTGTTGATTTGAGGACTTACTTACTTCTTGCTGCACTCGGTGCAAGTGAATTTGAATTCAGATTTGGGCACATGTTTGTTCAGCTTATGATAGTCAATGGCCGTTTTGCTGAGGAACACCTTTGAGCAGAGATCGCACTGGTAGGACACCTTCGACACGTGCACCTGTTGATGCGATTCCAAGTGTCGTGAGTTTTGGAATGACTTTTCGCAGGTTGTGCACTTGAAGTGGTCCGGATTCCAGTGTACCAGCACATGCTCGGCAAGCACTTTACGCTGCGTGAACTTGCGCCCGCAACAGATCATGTAGCCCGGATCTACCTGATGTGTGAGGCGATGATGGCGTTGCATTTCTGTAAAGTTGTGCACCAACAGATTGCATATGGAACACGGCAGCACATCGCTGAAGAACTTTGCAATGATGCCGTCGAATTCCTCCTGTTGCTTCTTGCGCTGGTCGAGCAGTTCCCGGGACATGCGAACTTTCGGCTCGGCCGGTTTCGCACGCTTTTTATACTTCTTTGGCCGTACTGGAGTACGCTTCGGTATGACGGCAAACTCGGCCTCCTCGGGCTTGCCCACCGTAAAGTCCGAATCGTCGTCGCTTTCCGGACTGTCTTCGCTGCTGTCGTCGCTGCGCGCGAGTCCTTCATCGTATTGGCCAGATAAGTCCTGGTCGTCGTCGCTGAATTCGGCAGGGGTTTCCGCTTTTAAATTAGAATCCAAATCAAAAGCTTGTTCAAATTGCGACTCCGGCGGGGATTCCTTGGGAACTGTTTCAGTTTTGCGCGGTCGCCCTCGACGCTTTTTCAAGACGACAGGCGTCTCAGTGGGCCCCGCAGATTCATCAATAAGGACTTCCATTGAGTCCACGTGGATGGCTAGCGTTTCAGCCTCGGCCTTGACACGTTTGCGGAGACGCCTTGCTGGCGAGGGATCCAGGCTGGTGGAGCTTTCAAGCACCTCGATTTTGGGGAGCTGCTCCAGCTCGTGTTCCTCTATTTTGACTTCTGGGTAAAAGAAATTGCGACCATTCAGTTCAGCTGGATCGGGGTTTGCATTATCCGTCGACTGTTTGGGCGCCTCGGTGCTGTTGCCCTGGGTCAAAGGATCATCCTCCATGAGCAGCACTTTCGTCTCCCGCAGCGAAGTCTGCGCGGCACTGACAAACTCGTGCAACGTATGAAAAGCGGAGACAGTACTCCAGCACAGTGAGCATATTTTCCGAGTCTCTCCACTGCTTTGGGCCAGCTGCATGGAAAAGTGCTTGTTGATTATTTGCACCACATTCAGCTGGGCAGCCTTGGCGGAGTAGACGTCCATGTAGTCATCCAGGGTCGGGGAACTCTCCTCCAGACATAGTAAGCATATCTCAGCCGTGGGCGCATCTATGTGAAATCGGTTTAAGGTTCATATACATTTTCTTTATTTGCATTTTTCCTGAACTTCGACTTACCCATGTTTCCCTAAACAAATTTTAAATACATATGTAAAATTTCATTTATAAAAATAGCAAAATACACAGTATATTTATTTTGTGGCTGCTTGAACGCTTTTAGCGCTTTCCACAAACACAATTAGCAATGTGTTTTACATTTGTTTCTTTTAAATAATTTGTGATTTTATGTTTTCCTGTTGAGACAATTTGTGGTGGGGACCGATAGACTGAAAATAAAATTCTCGATAGAAAGCCGATAGCTGCAGTGTTGGAAACTGACCATATGGTTAGCTGGTTCACAATAGTGTATTCCTCAGCCATCGGCAATGGCATCGATAAAAATAAAGCATATTGAAAATCAACAAAAAGCATTTGGTGCTTAAGAAAGAGAAAATTAACCTCAGATGGGCTATCTTGAAGCCAAAAAGTAGCTGGAGCATTGGCAACGCAAAATCTCTTCTTCACAAATGTGGACCAGGCATGGTGGAGCCATACAGCCAGTATAAACACTGATACTCTAGTGAGGCCGTAAGCAGGACCTGTTGGCAATACCGAAACAAAGCTGTATTTTAGATTTTATTTCTAGAAATAGTTGTGAATTACAACATTGGCACTCAAGCAGCCCTAGGAAGTAAGGAAATTGGAATCTATGTATATACTGGATAATGTCGAGCGAAGAGGAAGCAATGGTAGGAATATCATGTATATGGTGGGACTCCACTTCGATATTAAAATGATTTCTTGCTCTATCTTTTTATAGGTTCCCAAGAACCAAACCCGAGTATTAAAAGATAGAAAAACCTATTGGTATACAGTTAATGAAGTTAAAAATGAGCCCACATGTCCCAGCTGTGGCAGATCTATAGATAAGTTTAAAAATATAATAGCGCACGTTAAACGATGTTTTAGTATTAAGAAAATCGGACCAATATACAGACTGCATGGCTATGTCGAATGTAAATGTGGACTACTGATAGCTGACAATACCAAGGCACAAAAATTGCATGTGTGTATGGTGAGTGTGGATTTGGTATTTGGTCTATTAGCACTACAAATTTCTTTTTTTTCTAGGGTGAAGTGCCCGCATTTGAGCCAGATCTTTCCTACATAAGTAAGAGTCCAGCGTCTGAGGAGCAGCAGGATGTGGCGGTGGATAAACGCATCTCCGCTAACACCCAACTGGAGCGTGAGCTGCTGCAGCCCAAGCCATGGATACGTAACTTTGTCTCTCCATTTAAGTTAGATATAGAAAATCAGCATGACAACCCCAAACCGGGGCCGCGTGTACGGAATTTCGACATGCCGGCCAGCAAACAGACGCCCCGGAATGTCAGTGTCTACTCCATTAGCTCGAATAATGGCACAATTTTGGTAACCGGACAAAAGTCGAGTTCTGTGCTCGTGATAAAAAGGCGGGCACTGCGCCTTTCGAAACTCAGAGGCGACAAGTGTAGTTAGTAGCAGGAGTCCTTTGCCGTAGGTCGAACTATTTATTGTCCAGCGCATTTGAATTGAAACGTATTAGTTTTTGTATATGTAATAAATAAAAAAATCATTTATTATATATTTGTAAAATTGGGTTTACAATACAACTTATATTGCTTAGCTTTTTAATGAAATACAAATACATTTGCACAATTACAAAAAACATGAAATGCGATAATAACTACGTATGTTTAGCTTTGTGTAAAGTTTATGCATTAGTTCGTTCGTATAGTACATACAATATATATTATTATAGTGAATAGTAACTCTGGTGTACATATACTATATAAAAACTTCTAGAAAACTACCAAGAAAATTGGCTAAGAATTTAGCTGTATATTGTTTCCTTCGTTCTTTTGATTCACTTGTGGTTTCTAACGCTTGGTCTGGTCTGATCTGATCTGGTCTGGGCGGTTCTGCAGTTGCTATTAAATATATATTTATGTTTTTTATCCACCTGGCGCTGAGTTCAACTGTCTTTTGGGTGGAAATGAGATTCCTATATCTAAACAACTACTTAGCAGCAAAAAGTTGATGTATTTTGATTAAAGAAATCCAATTTTGATTAGCTAATGCAGAGATTTTGATTTGGCATACATATGTGTATAGTATAATATATAGTTATGAGAAGAGAATGCTAAAGCGTGCTTGTCGCTTGTGCTACGGGACAACAGAGATTTGATGTATTCAAATTTATATAGAATACACAGGCTACATAATTCGTATGTGTGTGTGCATCGAGTGTGGAACAAAACCAAGACACGGCGTGGGCGTGGCACAGGTTCAGGCTCGTGGGCGTGGCATTTCTATCAACGCTCTAAATGCGTTCGGTCACATAGACTTTGGCGGATGCGGGCGCATTGGTCCTTCGCACGGCAAAGGTGACAATGATGCCAATGATGACCAGTGTTATGCCCATCGCACTAGTTATATAATGCTCGATAAGTCGGTTCTCCTCGCTGCAAAGCAACAAAAGTTCAGTGAGTAAAAACTGGAACAAGAGAGAGAGAGAGAGAGGGGGGGAGGACCCACCTCAGGCTTGGATCCTTGGCAGTTTCGCGCTCCTTCTCAATAATGCCCGTCACGGATGTGGCAATGGCCAGCCAGAAATTGGCCAAGCCCAGGCTGGCGTGTATGGGCACCATGGCCGAGCGGCAGCTGTACGTCTTGTTCTCACAGCAGAGCATCACCAGAAATCTAAAAAAACCGGGATTAAGACATCTCACAAAAAGCAATTAGAGCCAGGGTATATATAAGACACCTACGTGAAGAAGCCAATTACGAATTGCAGCACAAACATGCCCATGGTCACGAAGCCCAGCCACGAGTGAAGACTGTAGAAATTCAGCTTTTGCAATGCGTTGTGCGAATCGAAGACGGAGAGGAAGCCGAGTGCAATGCAGGGTATCGCGATCGCGTGAAAGAACATGTGAATCAGTTTCACATAGATGTGCTTTATGCAACGACACAGGCGATAAATTAAAATAGCTGCAAACAAGTTGGTTTTTAGTGCAAGATTTAAAAAAAAAGGTTGGTTTACGGCTTACAAAATCCGGAGAGTGTTACGAAGCCGGCGACCATCAGAATCGGATGCAAGTTGAACTGTTGGATGGGTCGCTCCGACCAGGCGAATCCGCCGCGATAGAACATCACCCAGAAGAGGGTGAGTATGAGGACGCCCACCAGCAGAATGGTCGAGAGTATGACAATCAGTAGGTATTCGCACCAGGAACAGCAGTTCCAGGCATTGTCCGGATCCTCCTCATAGCGTCTGCAAAAACAAACAAAAAAGGGTAAATTAAGCCAGAATTAGAGATTATTGCAAAGTAAATATTACTTAAGTTTGGATTTGCCAGATCTATCAGATTTGCCAGATTTATCAGATTTGCCAAGCAATAACCGATTCAGATTATCTATGAAGCCAACATCAATCATATCCATATTGACTATAAAAACTGACCTTATAAACTGTTAAGATATATGGTAAATTAATTCAATTGTGTCTGCATATTTCTTTATTACATAATTGCTGATAATTTGCCAGTCGTAAGTCTGTCTGTCCGCTTGCATAATTAGATAAATTTCTCTTGGCCCAAGCCAGACACTAATTGTGAGTTGAATGCACGGCTAATCGGCTTAATTGATTTATAAAGCAAATATTTACAACACAGAAAGAAAAACACAAATTGGAATCCCTGTGCGATGTTAAGAAAACTCGCAATTATCTAATTTGTTCGGTCAAATTTAATTACCGGACAAGTCTTTCTCGGAACCTCTATGCTTACCACAGTATTACAGCATTGAATTTCTAACTTTTTCTTACTTTTGATCTAATATTTTTCTTGACTTTTCTGTGTTTAATAACTGCGCTATGATATTGCCCATTGGAATCGGCTAAGCTTTAAAAGATTTAAAATGGTTTTCGAAATACGTTTTTTCGATTTGCTCTCTACATATGTTGGCAGCAAAGGAAAAACTCAAATATTTTAAAATAAATTTACTGAATAGGTTTAAGCTTTAAAATTTAAGATTTGAAAGATTTAAAATGAAAAAGGTTTAAACTTCAAAATTTAAGCTTTAGAAGATTTAAAATGGTTTTCGAATTACGTTTCTTCGATTTGTTCTCTACATATGTTGACAGCAATGGAAAAACTCAAATGATTTAAAATAAATGTAACTTTTAAAAAACTAAAACTAAAGAAAATACATACTATATGTGTAAGTTAATTATTAATTTATTACGATTTTGTAGTGTTTGGATAATCTATGAAAATTTCCTAGATATCTGGTTGGATGGATCTCTGATTAAGTTGCTGCAATTCGAATATTCCAAATTTAAATTGCCTAAGATTTTTTATGGCTATAAAAAGTAGTACGCAATTTGATGCAAATTAAATATTATTCGGTATTATTTTCAACACACATTGCGTGAACTGTTTGCTGATCAAGTGACAAAACATTTGATGAGCACAGCGATGATGAGATCATCTCATCAAAAAGACAAATGTGCACATGTGGGTGCCAGCGACTGTGGGATTTCTCACAGTGTAACAGTTGCACACAATGGTTATTTCAATGCAAAGAGCAGCTGTCCAAAGTAAACAGACAGACTCCAAGTGGGTGGAGTGGAGTCTGTGCCCCAAGCTGTGGTAATTAGGCGCATTGCTGTCGACCAACGAGCCGCTTAATCATTTCCAATTGCAACGGATTCGGAGTCGGATTCGGATTTCTGTTGCTGCTGTTGCACTTGAAGAAATGACAGCGAGAAACAATTCAAAAAGAAAGCCAAACAAAATTATTATTTAAATTAATAGTGCGCACAGCAAAGAAATCGTTTGGTGAGTGATAATGAAAGCAAAAGTCAAACCATTAAAAAGGCTAGCGTGCTCTAGTTGAGTTTGCTCGACTGGCAGATACCCTGTCAACATCAAAGCTTTCTTACTATATGTGCTAAAATTGATTAAATGAAATTGAGATTAGTAAACAATTTTGTGATTTAGAAAGAAACATTTTCTTAACTTGTTTATATATTTCTAACAATATTCAAAAATTTCTAAAAAATGTTTAAAATTAAAATCAGATATTTGTTATACAAAAAACCCATATCTTTAATGGATGCAGGGTATATACAAAAAAAAACAAAAACTCGTTAATAGCTTATTAAAAAAAAACGCACTTTCTCAGCTGAGCGGGGCGAGCACGGGCTGGCAATAATTGGGTTTGGGGACTGTGCATCAGTATCACTTGCATCATTTTGTGATGCGACTCGTAATAAACGCTTTAATTAACATGCGCCGCGGCATCCGCCATCCGTCTGTCTGACCGATCGACCGACCAACCGTCCGACTATGCCCCACTAAAGTTGTTGTTGTTGTTGTCGATGTCAATGAACGGCTAGTGCAACAAAACAAATATATATATATTTTTTTTATATATACAAAACACACCATATGGGGTAGGGAAGGGGGAGGGGCTGCCACTGCAAGCTGAGGCATTTAAGTTTCAACACATTGCACAGCGTCTGTTTGCGTTTGTGAATCGAAGGAGACCGAGGGGAGGGGAGGGGCGGGGAGGAGACTAGCTGAAGTAGCTATTTGCTTTAACACGCATTTCACTTGCCGCACAACGACCACAAATTGTTAAACACAACATATACGCTTGCAGCTGTATCTGTTGTATCTGCATCTGTATCTGCATCTGTATCTGCATCTGTGTATCTCTTTCACTTTTTTCCTTCCATTGGCAACTTGTCGGGCGCGCTATGGGAAAATTTCGCTAAAAGCTGTTGCTTTTGCTTTTCGCTTGTGTGCCGCAAAATTGCATTTGTGCAACAACTCGTTTTACATAGCCAGTTGCCATGTTGCACGTTGCAAGTGCGCCTAAAAACTCGAACCCGAACCTGAACCTGAACCTGAGCTCTGACTATGGCTGATTTAACGCCATTTGTTGCTAATGGGTCAGCGAGGCTGTTGACACTGCGCCCACAACAACAACAACAACAACTGCAGCAGCAGCAACAAAAACTGCAGCAGACATGACTGGAGACTGCCTGGTGCCTGGCGTGGCTATTGAAGGAAAGCGCCAATCCAAAGCTGACAGTTCTTTAACCGCACTTCTTCTTCATAGAGCCGGCGAAAGCAGCCACATTTAATTAGTTATGTTTCATTATTTTTATACTCTGTCTGTCACGTCGTGTGATAGAGAGAGACTGGAACAAGTTATAATTAAATTTTTGTTAAGCTATAAATCGTAAATGAGATTTTAAAGCTATCTTGATTTATGTATCCATTACAATTAGTAAACAATTTTAAAATTGTGGTTTGTTTTGTCACGAATTTGTTATTTTTATGTATATTTGTTTATATTTATTTTCATTTTATATATAACAATAATAATATATAAATATTTATATACTTAAATTACAGATTAGTATCAACAGTTAAGCAATATAGCCAGGTTATCTGTCTATCTGTCTGTTTCTATGGAACCGAGCACCTTAGCTTTGATCATTAAGCCTAGCATTGATTTGATATTTGTTGCCGTTTTTTAATTTTTTTAACAACTCAAAGATAGCTCCTCTTTCTAATACATGTCAAGTAAAATTTAACCTTTTGCTGCAGCTAACTTAGCCAAGATTAACTGAAGTGAACTGTGTAAAACCAAGAAAACAGTTTAAAGGTTGTCTACATATATCTATCTGGCCATTTATCTCTGAGCAAACGATAAGATCTTGTGATTGCCATGGCTGCACACACAAAAGATACAAATGTATCTGCAAGCAGCTAGGCCATAATGAGCGCCCAGCGTGGACTTGTCTTTAGCCATATTATCTCTTGCAGTTGAAAACGGGTTAATTATGGTTAAAACAGCTGATGGATGGCTCTCAAAAGTGGACCGTGACTCGTTTAGCTGCATTAAGAATACACAACTATTGAGGCGGCTCAGATACTTATGTATCTGTTAGTGTAAGCTAGTGTATCTGTAAGTGCAACGAGCTTAAGTAGGTGATTGGCATGCAGGAAACTTGGGCACATTTCAATTATAAGTACATGTAGGATGCCACAAATTACAAGTACAATTAAAATATAGGGAAGTAAACTAAATTGAAACATTTGCTCGCAAGCATGACGGAAAATCAACCTCAAAATGGAAGAAAGACCAGACTTTAACAGACGCGCACAATTTGTGTGTATCCTGCGGGTTAATTATGATGAAGTGCGCGTAACGAAGCTTAGCTACACACACACACAGTCTATATGTGTGTGTGTTGGTGTTGCTTTACAATGGGCGACAATTGTTTATGGACACAACGACGTCTCGGGGAGTTTCAATTGAAACATTTTCGTTGCGGCTGCTGCCCCGTTTTGTTTAAAAAGACATGCACGACGGTTTGTGTTTCGCCTGCATATGTGTGTGAGTGTGTGTGTGTGTGTGTGTGCGTGCATGAGCACTGGTAATTGTATCTTAAAGATACAATCAAATTCGCAGTACCACAACTCGACACGCACCGCAAGTGCGACACTGTGCCACAGTTGCCCTGGAATTTTTTCATTGAATTATTATATTTATTTATACATATTTATAAACATTTCTTCTTTTTTTGTATTTTTTTTAGCTCGAATTCGAATTAAGACCCGACTCGCAGCCCGACTCTATTTAAAGCGACATCTGTACTCATGTATATCTACACCTAACCCAAAGGCAGCACATAATTTATCAATTTAAGAGGATATATATGTATATATATGAGCTTCTGTTTTTAAGAAGAGGGCAGTTTGAAGTATCTCATAAGAAGTTCAAAAATTCTACAATTTCTGATAAATAAGATTTTATCCAAGTTGAGCATTTTTTATTGAAGGACAAAATATGTTAAATATGCGGCAATTAACAGAAAACCTTTAAATGTTAATAAACTGTATTAATCAAATCATTTTTATACTCGTTCACTAAGTAAAAAGAGTATATTGGACTTATGCAAAGGTCTGTCTTCTGTCCGTCAACCTTCCATAACTTTGTCAAAACTGAACAGATTTTCACGTTTGATGGCATTTTGATCATGATTTGTCCTCTAGATTCTAGATTCTACATTCAAAATAAATGCATTTTTGAAAACAAATTTTTTTTGAATTTTTGGGTCAATAAACCATGTACCCCCCTTGTGAATTTAAAAAAAAATTTTTTTTAAATTTAGATTGCGAATTTTTGTTTTTAATCAATTGTATTTGTCATAATTAGTATAAAAAACAACATTAAAGACGATTTTGGGGGGGTCAAGTTTTTGGTCAAAAATCATGTCAAAATTGATAAAAATTTTGACATGTAAGACTCTCGGAACCATAGGTCCCATATTTCAAACTCCCATAACTTTGTCAAAACTGAACCGATTTTCATGTTTGATGGCATTTTTTTCATGATTTGTCCTATAAATTAATTCTACATTCAAAATAAATGCATTTTTGAAAATAAATTTTTTTTTGAATTTTTGGGTCAATAAACCATGTACCCCCCCCTTGTGAATTTTCAAAAAAATTTTTTTTTCAAAATTTTGAATTGCGAATTTTTGTTTTTAATCAATTGTATTTGTCATAATTAGTATAAAAAACAACATTAAAGACTCTCGGATCCATAGGTCCCTACTTCAAACTCCCTTAACCTTGTCAAAACTGAACCGATTTTCACGTTTGATGGCATTTTTATCATGATTTGCCCTTTAGATTAATTCCCTTTAGATACATTCAGAATATATGAATTTTTGAAAATAAAATTTTTTTGCGTTTTTTGGTCAAAAAAACATGTACCCCCCCTTGTGAATAAAAAAAAAATTGGATGGCATTTTGTTAATGATTTGTCCTGCTTCAAATTGTGAATTTAAAAATATATGCAGAATTGAAAATACATTTTTTGCAAAACCATCATGTTAATTGAGCTGTCGGTTACACCCGACTGCAACATTGTCACTTGTTTGTTAATTTCTAAAATAAACTTGGGCATTATTTGAAGAACACCCCTCGTCGGATTGGACTTACGCTGTTGTTGTTCCTCCACGCGGCATTTTGCCCAAATGACGATCGCGCATTTAGGCGAATTTATGTGAATCTCTTTTGTTGTTGGTGGTTTTTTGTATTTTTCTTTTGCAAAGCGCAAAGCGGCGTGCACACGGCGTATACGCAACAAATACGTCACTATTTTCTATAGAACGAGATCGCGATCGAGCGTTTGATTTATGTATAGAGCCTCTGAATTTTCCCACAAAAAATTGCCAATGAATCGAAGTTCTCTAGCGTATACGCTGTAAAAATCACAATAGAAAATTGAATGCGTCGGATTTGAAACTGCTCTACTGATAAAGAGAAATTGAGATTGATTTTGAGAGATCAACTACGTAATTAATATATTCTCAAATCTCTGGGGTCATATATACATCAATCGGACATTTTGAGAATCAACTTGCTAATCAGCGCGTTAATTTGCCAAGCAAAAACAAAAAAAAAATTAAAGCAGTCTAGAAAAGTCAAAGATAGATTTGCTTTGGATTCAGTCAAGATTGATATCTATTCATGTATGCCATGGAGTTCGTTCGGCATTTAATTAATGTGATTGATGGGTATGGAAATGCGATTCTTTTGCCGACAAGCCGCAACTTTCGATTGCCTAATTGAAAGACAATGGGGCGCGCATCATGTAACGAATAGATCAGCTATTAAAAAAGACCGACAAAATGTAGTAAAATCAACAAAAACACACTAAAAACCGAGACGAAACACTTTCTATATAGGAGCGCAAGGTTGTTGTTTATATTGTTTCTCCGGCACATAAAAACCACACATACATTTGTTTTCCACACGATATACAAATATTCAAATAATTGCCCGACAGCCGCAACCAACGTCCGTTACCGATCGACAGCGAATGAACAACTGAAAAACCAACTGAAAAATGCTGGCGATTTCTGTTGGATCGCGCGCCCAGAGAGAAATGGCTGCCGTTGCTTGAGCTTTAGCTCTTTCGTGGCGGCCAACAATCCCTTACTAGTAAACCATAAATATAACATTAAAAATTAATTAATTTTATTTATTTTAAATAATACACAAAAACTTATTAAATCTTCTTTTTAAATATTAATTTTAATTTATAAAAGTCTGTGCATAAAACGCTACTGTTAAGCCTATGTTGTACTCAAAATGGCACTGCTAATCTCAAAGTGGTCATGTTAACTTGTCTGATCAAGCGAAGACACAAACCAGCAACGAGCTTTGGCGCCAAACAAAAATTGATTTGAAAATAAACTTTGAGCTGCTCATTTCTTGCAGCGCAGCAGCTGATCATTAAAAGTTAAATAAGAAAAGCGTATTTAAAAGTGTATAATTTTAAAAATCTAAATACATATTTTTTTCAAAAGATAAGCATATTAGCTAATAAGCATAGTTTTGAGACTTTTCGCAAATATTGTAAAAGTTAGCGGCATCTGCCTGAGTTTGAGCAAATATTATAAATTAATTTAAGCGGACAGCTTATGCGACAGCCTGATAACACTGAGATATAAAATATCAAATATGAAAAGAGAACACAAGGGCACTGTCGCTCTATTAATAGAAACGTCTTTCAATAAATAAGTGAATAATTGCGCAATCAGAACATCTGCTTAATCAAAATAAAAACAAAAGTATATACATAATAAATGAAGTTTGTAAATGCTAAACGAAACTGGGACAACTCTAGTAGGTCGGTACTTATAGAAAAGGCAACTAAAAGGACAAATAGACACAGCCCCCAAGCACACACACACATTGTATGCTCGAACAGACACAACACACCCTGCTAATGGTTGGTCATTACACATGGACGGCGGCCAGGTGAGAATCACGAGATGGCGGCAACTCCTTGAAAATTAACGAGTGTCGCCAGTCAGTTTGGTTTTCGGCTGAGCGCGCCCAGAAATTACTTCAAATCGAATAAACTGAGCAGCGAAACAGGTTCGAGTTAAAGCCAGAAAATATATTTGTAATTACAAAAGAGTGTGGGGCAAAATAAAAAAGAAATAAGAAGCAACAAGGATACGAACAAGGATGGCGCCAACTGTGCACACGCACGCGATCAACTGTTGAATGTGTGTGCGTGTGTGTGTGTGTGTGTGTGAGATGCGCCCACATTGTGTGTGATTTGCGACCTGCTCGTATTAAAATAGAATTTACGACCCACTGTGTAACTGGATTAGGAAATTGGCGCGTTAAAAGAGAACAAAAAAAAAACAACACAAAATAAACGAAAGGAGTACGCCAATTCTCAATCCAGCTTGGGCCCAAGGGCGCGGTTCTGTATTAATTACGCGGCGTATACGTTATTTGGGGCCACTATTGAAATGTAAATGTTACACTTGGGCCATTACCAAGGATTAATGTGTACAATTTTAATGGGGTATTTTGACGACAGCTCCTCGCTTAGGAGGTCAAGGCACAGTCCCCTATTTTTGTTAGATTCCCAGCGGAGCCAACGTCCGGATCGCGGACATATACATATGTAGCTGGGCAAGCCAATTGCCGGCTAGACAAGCGCAAATTGTGTCGCACTCTCACTTCGGAATTGTTTCTCTGAATTCAGTTTGACACAATTTATTTAAATATTTGTTCATATTTTTATTTCTGTTGTTGCTGCTGCGCATTGTGTTGATTAAATAATTGGCAGAAAAAGAGCAAAAAGCTGCCTCCTTATTTCGTCAGCAGATAAAACAAACAGATCTGCGAGACATCTGCGACAAGAAAATACACATCTATGGGCTTGATTGACAACACCCTGTAAAATGTGTATTTCTCACACAGGGTATGATTGTGCATAACAAAAAATGTAATTTAATAAATTTAATTTATTAAATCAAATTAAAGAAAATATTAAAAAAATTTTTTATAATTCTGAGAAATTAATTGGAAGTCAACGAAAAAATCAAAATGTGCAAAAGTCCATTGCATTCTTGCACATTTTGATTTTTTCGTTGACTTCCAATTAATTTCTCAGATGATAATTTTTAATAATTCAATAACTATTCAAACAGTGCTAATTCATGGTATATCATAAAATGTATACCTTTTTACGGTTTTAATTTCATTAGGTTTATATATAGTCCGATATCGAAAGATATACCTCTTTGACAGCAAACACAATGGGTTTTGTAAAAGTTAATTTCAAAATCCATTTCAGCATTAATAGGAATTATCAATGCTCAAGTTTTCAAATATGTTAAAGTACTTTTGATTTAAGTGCTTAACAGCTTGAACTCACTTTTCGTCTGGTGGCGGGGGCATATCGATGCCATTTGGTGTTCCGGGCGGCGTTTTCTCGCTTTCCATCAGTGCCAACGGGGGCAGGGGACTCACCGAATTACTATCCATGTGAAAGCAATCAATTTTGTTGGTTTTGCTCGACGCCTGTGAAAAGGATGGGGAACATTTAGAGAGTTTTTGATTATGTGTGCGTTGGCCATCATCAAAGTCGCAGCACAAACTGCAGCAGGCAGCCGCATTATACAACAGATCTTTGGCTTTTCATTTTCTTTTTCACTGTTTTTTTTGTTTTTCATTTTTATTTGTGGCTCATAAAAATGTTTGCCATAATATTTAGTAGCGGCGGCTGCTCGAATCGGAGTCGGAGTCGGAGTCTGAAGTGGCGAACTGTTGCTGACAGACGCGGACACGGATATGGATGTGGATGTGGATGTGGATGCCACTGGGCACAATGTGGGGGCGAATATCTTCAGCCTGGCTGCTCTCCCGCTCTTACTCTCTGCTGATGAATAGCGGCGCCGTTTTATGCCACTTTTCATTACGGAGCAGTCAGCTACATAAATAAATATTGGTGTGTGTGTGTGCGGGTGTGCGGGTGTGTGTATGAATGCAATCTCTGAATGAATTGTGCAGCGAGTGCCGCCAATAACTGATCCAATTTCTCTCAGTCTTTTGCTCATCTCGTCAAGCGCGATATTAACATGCATATATGTATATACATATATATTTATGCTTTCCATGGAAGTTGAAAATTTTATTTTCGGATATTGTGGGGCGACATGCACAAAATGCTTGTCATGTGTGAGCCAAAGGTAAAAGTGCGGCATCAACAGATTTTGCCAGAGTGCAATGCACTTCAGTCGCATTCAGCAGATAGAAAACAACGTAAACAAGTGAGGGTATCATCACTATTTGATTGAGTTTGTAACGCTTAACAAACAGCATCTTGTGAGGTCAGTAAGTTAAAATACTCAACTAATTTGAGAAGTGAGAAATGTAATTGAATTCAATCGCTTTTCATTTTATTGTTAAAATTTCTTGATTGTTAAAAGTTGATTTCTTTAAAAAATTTAAAAAAAAATCTCTAAAAAATAAAATTTAATATTTTATATTCACAAACAAACTATAAAAATTTATTATTTGTATTCAATAATCTTGCCTCTATGATCACCTAAAGGTATACAATTTTCGGTGTAAATTGGAAGACAATTTCCATTATTTTTTTTTTTTTGTTTTTTTGCGCTGTGCCAGACGTTGTCGACGTGTAAAATTGACTATCATACATCCGAGCGCGTTCTGCAGAATCGCAAAAGAGCGCCAATTTCCGACATTGATGTCGCTTGTGCCACAGATTGACTGGGTCTTTGTGCCTGCCCCACACACACACACACACACACAATGGGAAAATTCCAATAATTATGCCCAAGTACATATGTGTATGTACGTACGTATGTTCTATTTATTGGCAGTTCATTGAACTCGGCCAGGAGACATTTGATGGACACTTGAATGCATTGGAAATGTTGGCGTTGTTGGCAACTTCCTTGTAATTATTGTAGTTACCCCCCTCCCCCTCCCTACTCCCCCAACGCTCAGGAAATCGCTTTGCATAATCGACATGTGTCCATTTCTCACGCTTGACTTGGCCAATAGCCAGTGGCCAGCTATAACTAGGACTGGAGTCTCCCATCCCTTTTGTTTACCTGTATTTGGTTCTTTCTACGGCGACACTTTTCCAACTTACAAATTGTCGATCATCCACCCTACCCCAAACTATCCGTGTTAACTGAGTGTATTAAGGAGTTCTATTGTTAGAACTTTATGTGTACACAACACTGTCAATAGGGGGAATTATGGTCAGTATTTGTTTATATGATACACTCAGCGAAATTAAGAGTTTTAGTTTCTAATTTAACCGAAATAGATTTAAAACTGAATCTGTTTTTTTTTATATTCAATAAAATTAGTTTCTAAATTGAAGTGTATCTCTTAAGTAAGCTAGCGGAAAAATCCCTTCAAGAATTATTGATTTATTAAAAAACTTTTTTACATAATATAAGCGCAAAATTATTTCAACATTTCTTACATATTGTATTCAAGACAGATATAAAGATAAAATAAACTCAGTTATTTCAGCTTAATATTTGACCACGAAAAACTTAAACTATTAAGTAAACTATTAAGGCACAATTTAAGTATGGAATACATGATTTTTATTTAAATATATATTTAAATTCTATCTAAGGGATTTGAAATTTGGGCTTTAAAGATTCATTTCAATAAAGTTTCGGAAATTTAAGCTTCTTTACTTGATTGAATAACACAATTTTTTTTAAACACTTTTACTCTCTATAAATCTTTTCCCTCTTCTGTCAGATATTTAGTTCAACAGATTCCAAGAGGAAGCACACACATATGCTCTATAAGTCGCAATTGCTCGCTTACATAAAACATTGCGTGAGGGAATTTGAAGATATCTGGCTAGCTCTTAGTGCCCGATGCCCCAATTGTCCGGCTGTAAGCGCCCCCATATCAGAGCAGACCCAATTTGATATAGGAAACTGCACATTATGCAATGCAGCGTAACTGTTTCCGTATCCGTATCTGAATACAATAACAAAAAAAAATCAAATATATAAAACCAATATAAAACGAAAATTTGTTTGTGAAAATGTTTGCCGGATACGCACTTTAAGTAGCCTTTTGTTTGAATCCCCGTTTTATATAATAAATATATATATAATTTAATGAAGCCTGGTAGACAGCTAGCTTTTTGTTAAGAACATCCCGACTCCATATACAAAGTTAATAATCCGATTAAAAACTGTTTTTTATGTGCTTTTTGTTCTGTGGACACATGCATGTAAAAAATGACAAAAAAAACTTTGGGGTTTGCCGGAAACTGTTAGAAGTCCAGGCACTTGCAGTTGTGGTTGTTGTTGTTATTGCTGATGCTGCTGCTGCAGTTGTTCTTGTTGTTGTTGTTGTTGTTGGCGCTCTGCTGCCAAACAATACAAATAATCTGTCGTCTTACAATAACCTACCCCAAGTTTTTATACCGTGCGCAATGCGAATTATTCAAAATTCAAATGATTTCGCTTTTACTTTATACGAATGAATAAATGCATTCATTAAATATGCACTAATTATATGCTGTTGCAGTGCAATTAACTGCCGCGCTGTATAATTTAATTTATCATTTCGGTTAAATGTGGAATCGCACGTTGCCACAAAAACTCGAGGCGCGTTGAACAAAATACTACGAATGCCGCTACGTCCGCTCCCCACGAATGCTGCGTCCGAACTGAATTGGTAGCCGGCAGCGCGTACGAGGCGCTGGGAACATCGAAAATTTTCGATGTTGTTGCGGGATTTTCGAACAAGCCACAGCTCTGCGTGTCGTCGTTTAACAGTGGAACAAAGCCTGTTAAAATGTGTTGAAATGAAATTTCATACAATTTTAGGTGAAGTAGAATTGAAAGTATTAGAAAAATTTATTAAGTCAATTAAATTTTGGTTTTTGATAAGTTTTATTTAATGATTTATACACATAGACAAGGAAACTTAAAAGAATAGCTGAAACATGCAGCTCTAAACTAACCAGAAAACACTTTCAATTGACAAACTGTGTAATACATATAAGTTCACAAGTCACAGTTGAAAATATGTAGATATATATATAAATATATATGTATGTATGTATATTTATGAAACTCTGTGGGATATACGATATTTCATTAAATACATTTTATTGTCATTGCTTTCGATAGGATCTGCATTCCAGCACAGATCTTAGAATTCCTATCTAAAATCCTACAAAGTACAAATGCCGTCTTTGATCCGATAAGCACAAATAAGTGATTTTGTATAGATATAGATATATATAGTATATAGTATATGATATATGGTATGTATGTTGGGTTCGTTATGGTAAAGCTTTCAAGTTAAAGAACTCAAAAAGCGAAATACAATTGTTTGTATTAACTAGATGATTAAGCAAATAATTTAAGCGAGATTCTACAGGTATGTATGTATTTATAATTGCTGAAGATTTACAAGCCCGGCTTGGTTTTGTCGACGCTGGCCAAACTGGCTGTGCTGCCCGCCTCCGAGGAGGCGGGGCTGGTGCTCCTCTGCTCGGACTCCGATGGGATGGGACTGATGGTGCCGCTGCCAGGTAGCTCGGGGATCGTGTTGCAAGTTATCTCCTGGAATGCAAATCGAATATGGAATGAGCATGAATGATTATAAGAGGGTGTTATCTTGTAGCTCACCTCATCGGCGGCGGTTTTGGTGGTTACCGATTCAGTGATGCACTCCTCCGGCACATCCTTGGCGTTCTCCGCCCAGTTCTTGAGGTATTCGACCACGTCCGAGTGATTGAAGTTCTCGGCCTCGTCGACGGGCAGATTGCCCCATCGATCCTTCGGGTTGTGCGGCACATGGCACTGCTCCAGCAAAAACTTGACGCACTCCAAGTGACCCTCCGAGGCGGCCAAGTGCAGAGCGGTGCGTCCATCGTAATCGGCCAGGGTGATGTCCATGCCGGAGAGGCGATGGCGACGCAGGGCGGTGACATCGCCGCTGGCGGCGGAGAACAGCAGATTGACAATGGAGAGACCCTTGGTCTCGTAGCGATGCTTGCGCGGATCCTTCTTGTTGGACAGATGCTTCAGGTTGTCGTAGCGATGGAAATTGAACGTGTTCACCAGCTCCTCGCAGAACTGCAGGCCACGCACGGTATTGCCCAGACTATCGAGTGGCGGCGACCAGGCAAAGATGCCCATCACATTCGGTATGACCAGCATCATGCCTCCACTGACGCCCGACTTGGCCGGCAGGCCCACCTTGAACGCAAACTGGCCGGAGTAGTCGTAGGTGCCGCAGGAGTGCATTATCGAGAGCACATCCCGGATGACTTCCGGGCGAAACACCTTCTCCTCGGTGGTGGGGCAAATGCCACCATTGGCCAGACTGGCGGCTATCACGGACATCGCTTCGCAGTTGGTCTCCATGGCGCAGCACTGGAAGTAGTAGTCCATCACCTCCTTAAGATTGGTGCGCTTCGGGAAGCACTTGTTCTCCCGCATGTAGAAGCCGAGGGCGTAGTTGCGATCGGCTGCCTCGCGCTCCGAGAGAAACACGGCGTTGTTGAAGCCAATGTACTCGCCGCCGGAGAGACGCTTGAACCAGGACATGGTGTAGTCAAAGATCTCGGCGGAGGTCATGTCCGGCTTCACCAGGGCGCTCATTAGCGAGCAGGTGAGTATGGCCCCGGCATTGATCATCGGATTGTGCGGTTTCTCTGCAACAAAAACGGGCAGATTAGCTTGGAGTTTTGAATTGATGCCAAGTCAGGTGGGTACTCACTGTTCTGATCCAGCACCAGCTCGTTGAAAATGCGACCGCTCGGCTCCTGGCCGACGAAGGAGTGCACCACCTTGGGTCCGAGTTTCTCCAGGGCAATCGCATAGGTCAGCGGCTTGCTGCAGCTCTGCAGGGTGAAGGGCTCCTCGACGTCTCCGATGGAGAAGCGTTGTCCGTCCACCGTGCAGATGCTGACGCCCCAAAAGTGGGGGCTATAGCGCGCCAGCTGGGGAATGTAATCGGCCAGTTTGCCGGAAGTGTTGCTCTTGCAGCGATTGTAGATGTCCTCAATGTCCTTGACGAAGCTCGTGAAGTCCGGGATGACAAACTGTTGACGGAATGCTTTGGCAATCAGCACAATGTTCGGCGAGACCACACTGAAAAAAATTATATATGAATTATATAAAAATATTTTACATGATCGTAAGCCAAGACTCACGCCTTGAAGGTCTCCCTGTTGAGATGCTGGGTCTCTGCGGAGGAGCCCGTCTCGTAGTTGTTCAGCTTGTGCACCTTCTTCAGGTTATCCATGAGCTCGCGCACGCGGGGATCATTGCGCCGGATGCCCGTGGTCTTCAGTCCGGCCAGGAATTTGCCCATAGATATGAGACCCGACTCCTCGCTGGCAAACATATCGAAGAGTACATCCTCGGCATTGCGCTGCTCCTGCTCCCGATGACTAAACGGAAAGAAGAAGAAGAACGTGTGAAGACAGGTTAAAAGAGGGCCAGAAATGTGTAAATGGCAGGGGTAAAGAGGAAAGTTTGCTTTTTTCTATATACGAATATTTAGCATGCGTATGTGGAAAAAGCTTAACAAAATGCCAAAATCTAATATCAACTACTAAACAGCTAACAACAACAAATAATAATAACAATAAAAAACAGAAAAAAAAACAGCTTGGGGGAAGTGGTAATTGGTCAAGAAACGTCTAGACATTAAAGTGCACTTGGCCAGGGCCTTTTTATTCGAATGGAATGACAGTGCCTAAAAATAGTTGCCAGGCTGTTGTCAAATTGATCGCAAAAAATCTCAATCATCAAAAATGTATATATTTCTGATAAATTAGCAATTAAAATCAATTTGGCGGCGTGTTAGGACTTATGACTATATATATATATGAAAACAATTAAGGCGGGGGTAAAGTCTGGATATAAACTATATATTTTGTATGTATATCCAAAAAGCACACTGAAAAAAACTACAAATGAACAAAAATTTACTCACGGCCTTATCGAATAGTTGCGTCGCTGATTTCTAAGGAAATAAAATATATATGCAATAAATATATCCATATATATATATTTACACACATAATTGTTGATTAAACTTTTCCATATGTCGTGTCATAAAGATAACGTAATTGGATTTGAAGAGGGTGTGTCTGTCTGTGTCTATGTTTTGGGTGCATTCTATTTTGATATACTCTATATACTATATATGTATATATTTTTACCGACTCATCTCGTTCTGTGGTTTACCTGATTATCGCGGAAATTGTGCGGACTATCGTGCCGCGACGATTTTGCAGCGAGATGCCCTCAATGATCTCCTCGATAATGGCGGCCGTCTCGGTTGTTTCCTGCTCTTTGTCGCGCCTATAAATCTCCTCGCGCTCCTTGGCCTCACCGTCTTCGCTCTGGCGTTTCAGTGTAACAATTTCCTCGGTTAACACCATGGCGTATGCGTAATAATATTTTTTTGGACTCTAACGCTCAACCGTTGCGGGCTTAATGAAAACAACGCTGAGACGAACCGGCATTTTATACATTAGCCAAATGTGCGATTTTTTATTATTGCTGTGATTTTTATTTATTGTGTCAAACAGACGGACAGACACAGTGGGCCAGGCGCTAATTTCTAAATCATGTTATTGCCAATAAAATAAATTAATTAACTCCCCTTTTCAGTGCTAACGCGAGCGTGTAAACAGATGAAGCTATTTGCATTTGTAAGTATAATGCCGATATTAGACCAATATTAGACCATTATCTGGCTGCCAGTGGCTGATCGTCACATGGAGCTGTTGCCGCGCCCTGATAGCTGACAGCCCTTATCAGCCTGCCCCGCCCCCGGGCAGGGGCTCGTCTTCGACTGAGTCACCCAAGTTACCTGATATACTTGGTTATCACTTTGATGAAGGTGGCCTTTTGGCTCTTGGTGCAAATGCCCGCCACCATTTCGGCTATGATGTTGGCATCAATCAGGTCCGCATCGTCTTGGCTCCTCTGATAGCTGGCGCCCGCCTTCAGCTGATATTGCTCCTCCTCTTCCACTTTGGCCGCATTCTGTTTGACCAGCTCGATCAGTTCCTCGCCGCTCATGGACTTCAGATCGTCGAGAATCTTTTGGCGTATGCTATCCTTGAACTGGGCCGCCTCCTCCGGCGTGTAGCCATCCAGTGGCAGTGGCGCCTTCTCCGTCGCATATTGCAGCAGGCTCAAGCTGCGTTCTCCCATTTTTTTTTCGTTTAGTTTTTTTGTGGCGCGCGGAATTTAGTCAAATTTTCACCGCTCGAAAGACCCGTCGATGCCGAAATGAGCGCCAAAGCGACGCGGCAACAGTTTTATAGTTGGCATGGCATGGACGGACCGCGTACATGGCCCGAAAGAATTGAGCGTATTCCGAACTTATCTTCATTTAATAAATGTATGTTAATTTATTTTTATGCCCCCGAGATTGCCATCAATTAGCGCGTGCGCGCGTGTTGCCGGGCCAACATTTCGGACAGCAGACAGCCAAAGATTTAACGGTTTACATAATTCTAACAGTAGTTCAAGGATATATACCTTATTTAAGGTGTGCCCTAGGCGGCTTAAGTGTATCTCAGTTCGATCTCAGTACTTCCTTTTTTATGGATTTTTAAATTATTTTTTTTAAATTTTTATTCAAAGACATTTTAAGTGTCTGATTATTATTGGATAATGCATAACCTTTATCTGATTATATTAAAATAATTAATACTATTGATTTCTTGAAAAGGATTCTTTTTTCTTTAAAGAAAAATCTTTCTCAAGGTTTTTTCCCAATAACAGATATATCTCATTCTATGCCTTATCGATTTCCGTAATTTCTTCAACTTCAGTTTTCAAATCAACATTTTTGTAAACTTTTTTCTCTACAAAGAAGAGGATATCTTAAAATACTGCCCTCAAACAGCTGAAGATTCAATTAAAGAAAAACAAAAACATATACAATATTGTTTGGCATGCATCCCAAAAAATTGGCTCAAAATATTGTATGCAAATGTGCAAGGTAAATATTTTTGCAAAAATATTTTTTCAATTATAATTTTTTCCCCCTCTTTCGTAACAGGTAAACAAATTTTATGCAAGTTAATTTCTGTGTAAATTCGCTAATTGTGTGGGTCAACTTTTGTAAGATATAATAATTAAATTCTTGGTTTACTTAGTGCATTTAAAAATAGTAGCGCGAACTGAATATGTTCTAAAAATGGGCACAAAAATAAGTTCAACTTGGTGACCAGCACCAACTGGAGGGCAAACAGATCAATTGGCCAGGTTGTTTAGCCAACTCATTTGAGCCACGTGGACGTTGCCTGTCGCGTGTGCATTGGGCTTGAAAACGGTAACAGTCAAAGGGAAAAGGGGGGAACAGGGCAGATGGGCAGCAGGTGCCAAATGAAAAATCAAATATTTTGCATATTTATTTTTTCCTAATTATTTCAGCAGTTGGTATTGGTGTGAAATTGTGCGACTTATGTATATAATGCTCTTTATACATATATAATTTGAATTTAAGCAGCTAATTCTACTTACAGCTTGGCATTTTCTTCACAGGGCTTGGGTCCGGAGCTGGTGTCGTAGAAGGATAATTTGCGATTGGCGAAAACCAAATTCAGCAGCGGCGGTGTGCGCAGTTTTTTCTAAAATGGAAAATATACAAAAAATAAATACTTTTATATATAGTCGGTATTTGCATCTAGTTGCTCGTGAAGCACGTTTCTTTAAATATTTCTTGAGTATTTCACACGTACCACAATTTTCAGATGTTGTGTCATTTTTACCTGGTGAACTCTGTTCACAGACAGACTCGAAATACAAATACTAAGTAAACAGCATAACGGCAACTATATATACTTATATGGTTTTGTATTACCCAAGCGAATATAACTGCAGCTACTGTTTTTATATGGCTGTATCCATCTTTATAGATTATTTTTTTAGAAGCCCCTAAAAGGCTGCAGTATAAAATTTGAGTCACATTGTTTTTTATTATACCTGCATAAATCTAAGCAAGGGAACTATCATATTTATAATTTTTATCAAATTCGACGCAAAACTAGAAAAATGTAAAAAAATTGGAAAATCTTTTCCAAGCTTGCTCAGGTATTTCCATAGTTTTTCAACATAAAAGTTTACTTTTATTTTTGTGGCCAAAATTAAATACTTAGCTGTAGATTATTAATGAAAGCTTCTGATGTTATATTTAATTTATTTACAAATGCTTATCTTTGATAGATGAGGCAATTGACAAAAACGGCGACTGAGTAAATAACATCGAAGCAATAATACTCTACAGCCTTGTTGAAGTTTTCGATTTTTGGTTTTTAAGTAAATTACTATTATTTTATTTTAATTTAGAAGAAAGTTCTAGAAAGAAACTTTTACCTGTCTAAAATTACAAATTTAACAAATTAAAAAAATTTTTTTTACAAATTTTTTCTTTCGTTTGCAGAATTTATCTTTCTTATCCAAATAAAATTTTAGCATACGCCTGCTATTTATTTAATTTGCAATTTTCGCGAAATTTTCAAAAGCTTTTTGCTAATTAATTAATAGATATACTAATAGCTTTTAGCCTGGCCAAGTAATTGGATATGCGTTATCAAACTGAATACTCTAGGAGATTAAATTCATGCAGAGACAGTTATAGAATTGAAACCACGAATCCATTCGTAAGTGCGTGAGTACAATTGTACACCTGCCCAAAGATATTGGATTACCGCATGACATCAGGCTGAGCATCGGCGCAGACGGATCCAACTTGGCTGCCTGACGACAGCGAGACGTTAATTTGTTAATTGCACAGACAAACGTTGATAAGAAAAAAGATTTAAAATTCAGCCGCGACCCAAGCGGAATTTTTAGTAGATGAGACTGAAAAGCACAACACGTGCTATTTTCAGACGATTTTATTGTTGGAATTTTTATGGCCAAAATGTGGTTAATAACAGATAACAGCTGTGGGTTTATAGAGATGTTGCCTAAACCGGCATCGATAATAACTATGCAAACCACCAATATCCACTTCAAAGAAAACAAACTCTTTTTGTCTTTATTTTCTGGCTGATCTTGCAGACTGACAGCTTTCACAAATGAAAGATTTTGACGCACGCAGTGCAAATACAATTGAATATTATGTTATGAATAAACGTGTATAACAGCAATATCGGTACTTGTGGCATATATATACGTATATAAGTTGCATATGATTATTTGTTGATCTGCTCAGCAACAAATGCTGGCACCCATGTGATTTGCTGCGTGTGAGGGGCTTGTTTTCTGTCTGCCAAATTTTTTAACACACATATCGCACACAAAACTGGTAGCTAGACCCATATGTCTATATGTATGTGTGTGTGTATATGTATGTGCCCAACTAAGAATATAATTTTCTTCCATGGCAACGAAACCGTAAACGTTTCAACGCCAGGTGGTAAAAGCTAGCGATGGAACTCGCGAGAATCTGCATTTATAAATTTAAGTTTATTTGTAAATGAAATAATAGCAGAGTTTAGTTTTCCAGCTGAATCATTTTAAAATTAAATTTAAAATAAAATTATTGATAACAAGTGGCTTAAAATTCCAAATATGCCAATAAAATGTGTGTAGTTAGGTCGAGTTTTCGTTATGGACATTGCAATCGGTTATGACAAAAATTTCAGTAGATTAGCAAACCCAGAAAACATATGATTTTATATAGCATAAGAGAAATCTCTATTTATACCTCTTTGCTCTGCCTCCACCATACAAGCGATAGTGCCCAGCGCTAAACAAAATCCGCTAATTTTTGATTATTATTATTTTTTTTTTTTGAGAGCAAAAACATACATGCTTATACCTAGAGCTTATATATACAGACATACGTACATATATAAATTAACGTTTGCTGTGATTTCGTTTTTGTGACATTTTTGCTCGTGACTTTGGCATGTTCAGATTCTGCATGTTCACAGACATGAATCATGTCTCAGAGCCCTTGAAAATATTTCGAAAATATATTTATGAACAGCAATCAAAGCCATTCACAAATCATTCACAATCCCTCGGTCAATGTTGGGTATCTAACCAGTATATTTATGGGACACCCCTCATAAAGATTATAGAAACTGAGAAATCTGTGATAAGCACATGCAACTGTTTAGAAAATAGTTACTACGTCATGATTAATTTTTCAATTTGATTTTCCAGTAGTAGTCATAGCTTAATTAAACGGATGCCCTACGATAAGATAAGGCAATAAAGTACACACGTGATATAAACATTTTTCGAGCACGTAACTTTTAGTTAATTTTATGAAATATGGAATTAGATAAGCACTCTGTTGTTGACTGAATATGACGCCGTCTGGCCCAGACTTATACAATGGGGTAAATATTACTTCCAAATAATTTCGCCAACTGGCTAAATTTAGAAATTCGAGCAATCGCATTTAAAACCACATTTAATGTGTGTAAAAATCAATAATTGTGTGATGCGAAACATTTTGTGGCCCAAACAACGCCTATTGTTAACTTGGCGCAGACAACCGCCCCCGAAAAAATAAACAAAAAAAAATCAAAATCATGATGATATCAGCTGTTTATGGGGGTGGCTGCCACCAACTCACCTCGGCTGCGATTTTCTGCTTAATCTCGATGCCCGTATGCCTGAACTTGGCGCGCTTCAACAAATCCTGCTCACTGTAGACATCCACATCGATCTTGCTGCTGCTTTTACCATGCTCAACGGCCAGGTCCAAAGATGTTGCCGTCGCTTTTGGGCGTCCCACCAGCACTAGGCCATTGGCCACTGCCGGTAGACACTCAAACTTGGCCGTGTGGCCCGCTAGCAGACGCAAATTCAAATTCGCAAGCGTTGGAACACCTTTAAACATTATCACAATAAAAGACACGCTTGCTCAAAACTATTCGTCTCGACTCGTATTATATCTTTGGCTATATATGTATGCTTGATTATCACGTGGTCGCGTCTCTGCACATGCGTTCTCTACGGCTGCTCACAAGGTACTGACCGCTAAACATATAATCAACTCAGCAGGCCGGCAACAGCAGCAGCAACGACGACGACGACGTCAGCAGCAGCAGCTAAAGTTGCGACTTCTTCGGTTTTGCGTGGCAGTGTTTGAGTTGTGAGTAGGCAATGTAACCCGGCTGACATGAGAGCGAATTTTGCGCTCACAGCTGACGCAGCCGGGGGCTCGTCCGGTGACTGAGTGACGTCACTTTACGCGCTTTTATAAAAATACAATTTTATTCAATATATCCAAACGCTTACGACTAAGATAAGACCCAAATTGGCCAATCACTCGCTCTGTGGTATTACGCCAAAGAGCGCTGACATCAGCTGCAGATAATCCTCCTCGACGAGCTGCACCTGCGACAGCTCACAATAGGCGGGCTCCGTTGACGGCGGAAAATACTGCACCTCAATGGCGTACGGCTCGACCGCCGGACAGCCGACATACAAACGCTTTCGGCTGTCTGCGTGGGCGGCGCGCGGTGTTTCCGCCAGATCCGATGAGCCCTGCGGTGTTGAGGCGGCCATGTGTAGGGCAGGATTCGGATTGGGTGTTCCAATGGGACTCAGCATGCGTGTCATCTCCAAACTGCCAGAATGTTGTTGCTGCTGCTGCTGCAGATGCAGACGCCGCACCACGTTCACGCGCAGCTCGTTGGAGCTGCTGCCGTTGCGACGCGCTTGATCCGTGCTGCTGCGCTGGCTGGCCAGCGTGTTGGCGGTGCGCCAGGTACCCGGCTGCTTGAACTTGAGCAGGCCATGTTTGCGACGCACCCACTGGCAGCGCGAGTCCCGATAGTCCACGATCACCTTGCGGCGCACAAACTCATGGAAGCTGAGCAGCTCGCTGCTGATGTCGCGTCGCACGATTTGCTTCCAGCGCGGCTCCAACTCCGGCGAGCGTATCACGTAGATGCTCTGCGAGGCCACCAGCATGAGAAGATGCTCCAGCGCCACCAGGCAGAGCTGGCCATCCAGATTGGACAACAGCTCACTCGACGGACAGCTGGCTGTAGACACGGAGTGCGTAAAACTGCGCTGGCCGTGACTCCGCTCGCCACTGGCCACGTTGTCCGACACATCGCCATGCTCCACATTTGGCAGCACATTCAAGGGAACCTCATGAAATCCGTGGTTTTGCTGAAAATTTCAAAATTGAAAAAAAGGAGAAGATAAATTTATTTTTCTAAATCGAACTAAAATTGGGGTATTAGTATAGTTAAAATAACTTATAGGATCTCGATATTGTTTTGACTGACTCTTTTATATTTTAAAGCAATTTTTAATTGCAAAAATATTCTAAACATTTTTAAGTATTAATGTTTAACAAACGATTCGAAAGCATTTTGAAAATTGGTCAGTTGATAAAATTCGCTAACTAAATCAAATATTGTTTTTCGTGGGCACGACTTTAATATTGTTGGGGGGTTTTCCAGGCATGCTCATTCGTCATCAATTAACACTTGATTTACCACATTTTTTCTTACCAATTAACAAGCCACAATTTTAGTTTAATTAACAAAAAAAAAAAAACAGTTGGTTTTTGCAACACATCCCCTTTTTACCCACCATATTTAGCGCCTTCACATAGATGGTAACCATGTTGAGGACCATGCCAAAGGTGAGTGTTATGCTATTCTCGTTCAGCTTGGGTGCGCCAAACTTGACATCCAGTATGGGCTGCCATTTGTGTGGCTCATAGTAGCTGGAGCACAAGATATCCAACAGATCCGGGCTAAATTTTTGCATCGCCTTCACACAGTAGATGATGATGTCGGTGAGGCTGTTAAGAAAGTTCGAGATTAAATTTCAATGTTGCTTGAGAAATTCGAAAACTTACTCATTGCAGGCATTAATAATGTCATCGTCGATGGCAATAGATTCCATGTTGCGCAGTATTTCCAGCTGGGAGCGTCGGCCGGCGAGCAGGCACTTCAGGTTGCGCTGCTGATGGAACATGGCGGTGGCATGACACATCAGGCCCTGAACAGCATTCTGTGATTGGAATTAAAATAAAGATTATGTCAGCTCTTTTCAATATGCAATTGACTCGTGCTCACCATGATGTTGAAAAGCGAGGAGGAGTGCTCCTGCGCCCACTCCTTGTGATGCTCCGTTAGGCTGGCCACCAGTGAGATGGCCGCCTTGATCAGCTGCATGGCCGCCGGCTCCAATGATTGCTTGCCCAGCAGCAGCGAGTCCACCAGATAAACCTCGTGAATGCCCACGAACTGTAAGGCCTCCTGCAGGAAGCACTTCTTGTGCTTGTCGTAGATTATGTTGACCAGCTCGATGCCGCGCGCGTAGACGGGCCACCACTGCTCCATGGTCCACACATCGGTGGTCGGTTTGTTGAACTCGTATTTGGACTGCAGCAGTTCACGTGGCGGCAGCAGTTTGAGCCACAGATGCTCGCCCACATCACAGTGCAGAAATTCGTTGGAACAGTTGCTTTTGGCGAACACGATCAGGACGTCCAGGAGCTGGACGCTGAGCAGCTGCTTGCTGTGCTTGGGCAAGGTATAGGAGACGCAGTTCAGCAGACGCTGGAACAGGCGCACGGACACAAAGGGCAGATCCCAGTTGCTGGGTCCGCCGTTGTGGAAGATGGTCGCCGTCGCCTTGAGAAGATTGAGGCACAAAACCAGCGAATTTGTGGAAGCCTTGACATTGGACTCCTCTGCCGGCGGCTGAGCAATCGCTTGCTGTTCCGCATTCACTGATTTCTCCATGTTCTGCAGCTCCGAGCATATGATGCTGACCACCGAGTTGAGAAAGCGCAGCGATATGGCCGAGTCCTTGATGAGCAGATTGGTGTAGAGATGCGCGCACTTGGTTATGATGGCCAGGCAGGCCTCCTTGGCGCGCACATGCAGATCCTCATAGCAGGAGCAAATGCGACTCATCAGCTGCTGCAGCTGCTCCATCAGCACATGCTCCTCCTCGCCACCGCTCGTGTACGCCTGCTTAAACTGCAGCAGTATGAAGATGTAGAGCTCGGCCAGCATGATGAAGGGACGCATGTCATCCAAGTAGTTGGCGCGATCCACCAGCACGGTGAGGCACTTTTGTGCCAGCAGCTTAAACTGGGCATCGGGTATGGTCAGGAAAGTTGGCTGCTTCTTCAGCAGTATAACAATTAGATCCTTAAACGATTGCAGACAGCATATCCAGTCGGGCAGCTCCTCGTTGGCGTTCCGCACGGCCGGCACCTTGGGCATGTCGAAGACATGGTGCAGCCACTGTTGGAAGCAGTCGCGCTCGAAGAACTTCTGCATGACCTCGCGCAGCTCAGCCTTCTGGCTGTTGCCCGTGCTGTAGATCTCAATGGAGATAATGTTGATCAGCTGCGTGTAGACGCGCACCTGGGGCTGTGTGCTCGGCTTAGCGAAGAGCGGACTGCAGAGTTTGGTCCAGAAGTGCGGCTGCTTGAGCAGCTCGTCCACCAGCATTTGCAGATTGTGTTTCCACAGAGAGTGAAAGATGTTCATTATCTTGCAGGGCAACGTCTGCTGAATGGTCAGCGGTTCGGCCTCGAGTGCATCGAGGAACTCCTTCATGTAGGTAACGATGCTGTCGCCAATGCTGGGCGCGCACTCCTTGCCAAAGAAGGAGCGCTTATCGTGCGCATAGTTCACCTTAAAGAAGGCCTCCGTGACGCCCGGCTGCTTGGCAATGCACGCATCCACCAGCTCCAGTATGGCTATCTTGACCGAATCGCTCTCCAGCTCATCGGGCAGCTTCTGCATGAAGGTCAACCGTATCTGATCCGCCTCCATGTCCAGGCAGGCCAGCAGCGACATGTTAAACTCCAGCGCAATGCGCTTGAGCAGCCGACAGGAGACAATCGGCAGCCACCGATCGAAGATGTTGCTCATATAGCTGCACACGGTGGGTATGATCCGCAGCGTGTCCCGCTGCTTGGGCTGCGTATAGATGAGCGCCTCCAGCGGCGAGAGCGTGTCCGTGGCATAGACGTGATGCTTCAGGCACAGCACCTGCATCAGTATGCGGATGGAGAGGCGCACGAGCATCATCAGTCCATGCGGCTGCTGCTGCATCCAGTTCGTCTCCAGCTCCATGGTGTACTGCACAAAGGCATTGCCCACGCCCACAAATCTGAATTTAAGGCAAAAAATAAATATACATTTTTCGAAATAGTTTATGAGTAATCGAGCTATACACCTTAGTAAAATCAGGCCATTGTCCAGGTTGAGCAGCGAGTAGATGCACACGTTGAGCAGCAGTTGGCGCTGATCACACTTCACCTCGCTGCTGCTGCCGACAATGTCGAACAGATCGCATATGAAGCTGAGCACCTCGAAGTAGATCTTGTTCTTGTCCAGCTGCGACTTGAAGTGCCAGGTGTGCAGATGCGGAAACACGTCGCGCAGCAGGAAAACAAGTCCTGGTATCTCCACCTGGAGATAGCGTTGGCGCTTCAGCTTCGTATATGTGCGCAGAAAGTTGAGGTAGGCCAATAGAAAGTCGTAGCGCTCCTGTTTCTTCTCCACATTGTCGATAAGAGAGCCCAGAAAGCGGGACTCGAAGTAGACGGCGCTGGCGCAGAGCTTGTAATCCTGCAGCGACTGATTGCTGATGGTGGGCAATATATCCAGATGACTGACGCGCGTGAAGATCTCCTCGTCCACCAGCGGCAACAGGGCGGTGCACACGTTCAGGCAAGTGGACAACAGACGTGCGGGCGGAAACTGCACGCTCTTAAACTTGCTCAACAGATCGATGCACATCTCGGTTGGATGCACCATCTCGGCACTGATGCCGGCAATGGATTTGGTGCGCTGCACAGCCAGCTCCAGGTACTTGAGACCCGCCTCCACGCGCAGTATGCGCTCATTGGAATCAAAGTCGCCATGCAGATGCGCCTTGTCGCGCAACAGGCAGTTGATCTCGTGATGCAGCGCATTGAAGAAGTTCACACTGCAGCGGAAGTGCATGTAGAAGCCATTGGCATGCTGCACGGCGGTGCAGCTAGTGCCCGGTGGCAGGGTGTAGTCGATGCGCGGAAAGGGCTGCAACACACTAACCAGTTCGAATTCATCTGTGTCCAGCTCCTTGACCTTGTGCGTCTGCTCGTCATACAGCAGCGCCAGCATGGGCAGCGATTCCAGTTGGCTTTTGATCTGTGAAAAGGGTCAACAATTGAGTAAGAACGAAACGGGGACAGCTTGGACAGCTTACAAAGTTGCCCTGACCCGCCTTGGCTAGTGCCGAGGCCAGTTTGGCCAATTCGATGAATTGCAGCGGAAAGTTCTCCAGCAGCGTGTTGTACAGTGAGCGCACACCATAATCTGTAAATGTTTGGCAATGATTAAAAAATTTCCTTACAACAGATGGCTCACAAACCTTCGCGATTGCAGAACTCCTTGGCTAACTGTGGCCAGGAGAGCAGCTCGCAGAGCAGCTCGTAGATGCCCTCGTAGCGGGCACAGCTGCCGTCGCCATCGAAGAGATCGCACATGTAGCACAGTTGATTGTAGATGGTTTTGCGCACAATGCGCGACAGGAGGCTGTCGTCGGCAAACATGGCATGGGTGGCTATGGTGTGCAGCACCGTAAAGCACTTGAGCTCCACGGCTCGCTTGCCCAGTTGCCGGCAACGCAGCAAGCTGGACGCATCGTCGGCATCGTTGGTGCCGCGCAGGCGCAACAGCATCCACACAAGCAGCAGGGGGCCGTGCTCTGGCCGATGGTGCATGCTGGATATGTCCACGTTCAGATCTTCGATGAGCTGCTCAATGAGCTGGGCATTGTCGCTGAGCCGCTCAAAGTCCAGACACTTCATGAGCAACATCAGCTCCGAGTAGGTAAGATTTTTGATCAGCTCCTTGTGGTACAGGTTGCTCTGGTTGAGGTAGTTTTGTATGCGTCCAAAGGAGTGCTGCTTTACGGTGGCAAACAGTCGCTTAGTCTGGCCCAGATCCAAGCGAATGTGCTCGCTGAACAACATCAGTATGTGGAGCACCTCGTTGGTCTCGCGCGCATTGCGCTCTGACCAGCTGGTCAGTCTCTCGGTGCAGTGAAAGCCCTCGCCTGTGAGCAGCTTGCGCGGCGGCAGCTCATTGATCAGGCTGTCCAACTGATTGAGGTATGAGTCGAGGAGACGCGCGAGTGTCAGCTTGTCCACAACTTCCCTGTACTCGTTGTGGTAGGGATGATTGGGCACGTTGTAGAACACCAGCACATTTTTCATAATCTTGAGCACAATCATGCGCTCCAGTGAGTAGTAGTGTCTGATGTCCTCCAGCAGCTTGGCCATGTTCGTCTCGGTGGAGATGAGCTGGGTAAGCAGGCTGGCCGAGCCACGGTACTCCTTGGTCAGGTAGTAGCATAATATCTCCCAGCACTGTGCCGACTCCAGGTTGAGCAGGTCCTGCAATCGTTCCGTGAATGGCAGCAGCTTCTCCTGCTTCTTCTCCTTCAGCAGCGTGACCAGCTGCACATCGGAGGCGCTTTTGGGCTTAAATTGCAGCACGCCCGCTTGCAGCTCAGAGCAGACGTTCAGCAGCTCCTCGCGCACTGTTCCCCTGGGCGTCTCATAGTGTATGCCGGACACCATCTGCCACAGACGCTTCCAATCGTATCTGCACAGAGAAAGCATTTAGAAGAATTTTCAAACGTTTTGTGGGGTTGCGACACTCACATGACACACTTCTCGACGGCAGGCATTTTAGCTACTTAACTGAACCAGAAAACACAATGTTTCGGGGCGAGTTTTTATAAAATTTATTCGTTTACCAAGAAAAATAAAACTTTTAACAACAAATATACCAGCACGCGCAATTTTGTTGCGTCTCGTGCTGCCAACCTGGCGAGTTTAACCGGCAATCGTTAAAACAGCTGGCAACGCTATGCGATGATGAGCACAGCTGACCAATGAGACCGTTGCCAGACATTCCGTTATGGATCAAATTTTAAAATGATTAGAAAAGTCAAGATTCTATTTTACTTTGTTAAATTTTTGGTCAAGTTATATTTACAGTGGGTTTACATTTCATTTACAATTGCTTACTTGTATTCATGGATATATATATATTTAACAGATATCCGGATCAGATGAATATTAAACTGATTATAGACAAATATAAGGAAAAAAAATCAAAAGCCGACTGAAAATATTTTAAATTTTATTTTTTAAATAAATATGTAATAATTGTAATTACCAAATGTTTATTTTTCTTGGTTTTTTAAGCATAAAAATGCGCTCTATAATGAAAGATTGAAGTATTAGAACTTCTCTTGGCAATCAGCACATTTAAATCTTTGATATTTTTTCAAATATTTGGGTGGCTGGGGATTTATTAAATTTCGTAAAAAAAAACCTTTGCCGCATCTCGTGCTGCCAACTTAATAAAATTAACATACATGTAGATTTAACTTTAACAAATGTCTTTAGAGTAATAAAGACAAATGTCAAAGGTAGTGCGAAGGTTCGTATTCTTTCGATTTAACGTAAGATCTGTTCAATTTATTTATTAATACACTATTAAATAGATTGTCTAAAGACGTCGAAAAGACTACAGAGAAACATTTAACAGAAAGCCCTAATGAAGTGAATTGTCAGCATTGGATTTTTAGACTAGAATTTTGCATATGAGGTGAAAGTTCTAGATTTGAAAACAACATTTTTGGCGACATTGATGAAATAGTGCGCAGCTGCTAAATATCCCCCACACTACCCAACTAATCAGCAGCAGCAGCCAGAAGCAATCAAATTTCGTTCTAGACACTTTAATACTATGGCCTAGCAGCCCGCAGATCTGAGTCCAGAGAGCAGCCCGAGAGAGAGAAAGAGAGGGAGAGAGCTTTGCCAGCAGAGTCTGTGTGCGAGAGAGAGTTGGCGCAGGCGAGAGTTTTGTGCTCAGCGCCTGGAAGCTGCAGCCCACAAAATGTCCTCGTTAGTAACAGAAAACTATTGAGAGCAGTCAGGTCTAGGCCGAGCGTCTGGGCCAGGGTAGTAGAGTAGGCTGTAGACGAATCATAAAAATTTAATTAAAAAATCGCAGCAACACCCAAAGCAATAACCAATAATTATCAAACTAACATAATAAATATGGCACAAATCATAGTAAATGGCGCGAATGTGGCAAATAATAACGGCAGTGTTGAGGAGAATGAACGTAAGTCTATATAATTAATATATGAGTGTGTGTGTGTGTGTGTGTGTGTGTGTGTGTGAGTTTGTATTGTATATTGAACATCATAATCGTGATTGTGATTTTGATTTTGGCTTGAGAAAATGTGTGTATCTGATTGGGGCAGCGCTGCTGCAGCTGCGGCTGCGACTGTAGCTATGACTATGCGTCAGCGGCAGCAGCGCTAGCATCCTTGCAGCTGCGGGCGTTAACTAGGCTGTGGGCTGGTGGTGGGTGGCTCAGCCAAAAAACTGCGAGAGCGCCGCAGCCAACAAAATGAGAGCGAGCCAACGAGAGAGCGAGCGTGAGAGCTTCGCACAATTGTGTCCCACTGTAATCGGCAAGCAACAAGTGTAAGAAACGTTTTTGTGTCCGTCCACTTGCAGCGTATCAAATCAGCGACGATGACCTTGACGACCTGGACGACGATTGTCTGCTGGAGGAGGCGGAAATGCCGGGCGGCGTGAACAGCATTGGACGCGGCCCCTACGAGCGCGCCTGGACCACAGAGGCGACGCGCGCCCTCATCCACATACGCGGTCCCATGGAGGGCAGCTTCACCGAGGGCCGGCAGAAGCGTACGGCCCTGTGGCTGCACTGCACCCGCCAGCTGCAGCGGCTGGGCTTTCGGTATAGCGCCGCCAAGGTGCAGAAGAAGTGGCACAACATACTCATCACCTACAACAAGAACCTGAACAAGAAGTACGTGTCGGGCTATGTGCACTGGGAGTTCTTCGAGGAGATGTTCAAGTACTTGCAGGGCAAGAAGGCCGATTTCGATATGCAGCTGCAGCCGACGACGCCGCAGACACCGCAACAGCAGCAGGTGCAACAACAGCAGCAGCAACAGCAACAGCAACAGCAACAGACACCGCAGCAGCAGCAGTCACTGCAGCTGCAACAGCAGCCGCAGCAGGAGCTGATTCAATACCAAAAGAAGCCAGCAACGCCGCAATTGCAATCGCAATCGCAATCTGGCTCGGAGGCGGCCGGCCAGCCGTATATAACGCCCGTGGATCAGGTGCTGCTGCAGCCGCAGGTGCAGCTGGACACCAAGTCGAACGATGAGTTCGACGAGGACAGCAACAGCCTGTCGGAGGTGCGCCAGCCCAAGCTCGAGTACGACGCGGATCAGACCGGCAGCACCACGCAGGAGCACAACGAGAGCCACAACGAAATGACCATGGCGCCCCATGGCAAGCTGTACGAGCAACAGCCGCCGCCGGAGGATGGCTGGTGGAAGGACTACTTTGAGCGCA
This sequence comes from Drosophila micromelanica, assembly GCA_004143825.1. Classification (NCBI taxonomy): domain Eukaryota; kingdom Metazoa; phylum Arthropoda; class Insecta; order Diptera; family Drosophilidae; genus Drosophila; species Drosophila micromelanica. The sequence continues at coordinate 67,091 of SCDY01000207.1, forward strand.
AGCTGGACGTGGAGCGCGAGAAGATGGAGCTGCAGCGCAGCCTGCAGCGCGAACAGGTCCAAATCCAGAAGATGTCCCTGGTGCAGCAGGAGCGCATCGAGCGCATGAAAATCGATGCCATCAACAGCCTGACGGCCACGCTGCAGAAACTCGTCGAGGCCAAGTGCCGGCGCGCCTAATCCAAGTGAGATCGGTGTCCCGGCTCAAGCAACTATTCAGTATTATTTGATAAGTTCAATGCATATCCCGTGTATCTGTTGTGTAATCCCCTCTGGCTCTGTGTAAATATAATTTGGGCAACTTCTTGACAAACAGCTGGCAACAAGTCTTGAAATCGAACTAATTTATTTAAGATAACAAGTATTTTTTCTAATATACAAATATGCATTACATTTCCTTTGTTTTCAAAAATTTTATGTTTTTTATTCTTGCAGGGAGTTTTACTGAATTGAAGATACAGCCCCCATTTTTCAAATTTGCATAACTTTTTCGAAATTGAACCGATTTTCAAGATTGATGGCATTTTGGTCATTACTTGTCCTATAGATTGAATCTAGATTCAAAATATGTTAATCTTTGAAAATAATTTTTTTTTTAATTTTTTGTCAAAAAACCATGTACTCCACACCCTTATGCATTTTCAGAAAAAATTTTTTTTTCAAAATGTAGAATTCCGAATTTTTGACTTTAATTGATTGTATTTGTCATAATTAGCATAAAAAACAACATTACAACCGATTTTGGGAATATACAATTTTTGGTCAAAAATCATGACAAAATTAACAAAAATTTTGACATGTAAGACTCTCGGATCCATAGGTCCTATACTTTAAACTCCCACAACTTTGTCAAAACTGTCCCGATTTCCAAGTTTGGTAGCATTTTGGTCGTGATTTGTCCTATAGATTTGATCTACATTCAAAAAATGTTCATTTTTGAAAATAAATTTTTTTTTGAATTTTTGATCAAAAAACCATGTATCCTTATTTATTTTCAAAAAAAATTTTTTTTTTTAATTTAAAATAGCTCATAGCTCCTGTGTTTCAAAGTCCCATAACTTTATCAAAACTGTCCCGATTTTCATGATTGATGGCATTTTGGTTGTGATTTGTCCATAGATTGAATATACATTCAAAACAAAGACAATATAAATGTTTATATAAATGAATATAAATGTTTATATTGTCTTTGATTCAAAATATATTCATTTTTGAAAATACATTTTTTTTTTACAGGAAAAGATTCCTTGTTATAATTTATTTATATATATATAGTTCTGTAACATTCTGAGTTTATGAGAGTCCACTAGAGAAGCCAGTTCACCTCGTTTAGGGTGGCAATCGAAGTGTGGCTCACGTTGGGCTGCTGCAGGCCGTAGCTGAGGCGCCACAGATCTGTGGAGTAGACCAGGCACTCGCCGGCAGAGAGGCGCAGGCTGAGATTGGGACAGAGGTTCTCGTCGCAGGGCTGCTTGGGACGCAGTCGCCACTCGAAGTGTCCGCTCAGTTGCTGCACAAAGATGAGTCCACGCACGTAGATCTCCGCCAGGGGCCGCGGCGCCTGGTGCGCCATCAGCAGCCAGCTGGAGTAGTAGGGCTCCAGATGCGCTGGATAATAGTAGGGCTTGCCAGCATAGAGGCGCGAGGCCTTCACGGCGCCGGGCTCGCAATTGCGGAACTGCAGATGCCAAGCCCCAGTTCCGCGTGTCTTCTGCAGGGCAGCGTCCAGGTGGAACAGCTGCCGCAGCAGCAGATTGCTGGAGACATCGCAGGGCTCACTGGAAAGCAGCTCGGGCGCCTTCTCCAGTATGCGCTGCAGCAGGTTTTCCAAATCCGTTTGCAGCTGGCAATCGGTAATGATGACGGGCAGGCCGCGCTCCAGGTACTGCGTTTCCAGCATGGAGTAGCTCACATTTGAGGCGGCGGGTATGCCCTCTGTGAAAAATAGATTTGATTGATGATTGAGTTATTGAGCGATTGATGATTGACGCACAGTACAAGCTCAAAGAGCTACGCAGACGACAAGAGCGAGTAGTATATGATGCATCGTATATTTATACATATATTCATTTATAAAGAGATTGATTGACTGATTGATGATTAACACACAGCTCAAACCATAAGAGCTAGGAAGCCTGTCTGTCTGGATAATACCACTGGTAAGTTATATTTCAAATTTACATTAGCACTTATTACCCGGCTTTGCTCGGTTCAAATTCAATCAGTCAGTCACTCAATCACTCACTCAGCTCAACATATTTATAAAATCTGGCTCTTCGCTCACCCAATGTCTCGCAAAGCGCACAGTTTTCCCACTGGGTCTCGTGCCTGCCCAGAGGCTTCGTCTGCTGGCGCTGCTCGGCTGCTCCACGCTCGATCAGGCACTTGGCATTGTAGTAGGGCGTCCAGTTCCAATAGGGCAGCACTTGTATCAGCAGAAGACGTCCCACCGCGCTGGCTGTCCAGGCGCAGGTGTCGCAGTAGCTCCACAGCAAATAGGCCAGCAGGGCGGGCAGCAGGAGCCACTGCGTCCAGCGACGCACCCTCACGAGGCGCGTATGCCAGAGAATCGGCTGGCAGATGCTCCGCATTTCTGCCTCGGTGAACTGCTGCTTCCTGCAGTGCGCCAGAAACTGCTCCAACTCGTGCTCAACTGCCGCCATGTGCACGTCCTTCTGATGTGCCCGCCAAGAAGCGAATGAAGCTGCACATTTTCCAGGCCTAACCATTGTCCCGACTCCATCTGCCTGCTCGGCACATGCGCCCGATAAGTAATTTCTATGCGGTGGAAAATCTAATTTTCTATTTCATTGCGCGCCCAGACGTGCAAAGCGCCGATAAGAGCCACACAAAGGATAACGCGAGGACATAGCTAAATTACAAAATGTGAGGAAAAATGGTTAAAATTGAATCAAATTGAAATAGAAAGGGAAAAACTGTTAAAAATGAGAGTACAGAAAAATACATATTATATGTAAGTATATTAAAGTAAGCGAGGAAAGTAAAGGATAGATTTGGAAGTTTCATTATTAGGCTATGATAAACTGCTGAACACTATCTTTATTATTACACTTGGAAATATTTTATTTTATTATTATTATTTTTTTTTCGTTTTTATTCGTGCTGTATTTATTTGATGATTTAACTGACTTTATTAAATGTTCGAAAATTATTTGAAACTAATTTAATTCCAGGTTTGAACCGGTTCGAGTTGCAGTCGGTTTGGTTAATTACTTGGCTACTTATCTTTAGCTCCTCGACCTACAACAATTGTAGGTTCGAGCCCTATTTTTAAGAATTTTTTAATCGTAATTTTCCGTGCACAATTAACTGCACTTGATATAATTATGAATTATGACTAAAAAAGTCCGTATATTATAAATATAGAAACATTGTTTTAGTATAATCTTTTATATTTATATAAATGGGTCAAAACAAAAACTTGTTGTTTTTTTTTTTTTATCAAAAATTACATTTAACAGATTTTATGCACAGGTAAGTTTATATAGGAATTTTATACATGCAACATTTTTTTTTAAATATTCAAAATTTTTCATTTTTTGAATTGAGGTATTTACTGTTATTTATTAATTGTTGTTTTTTAAGTTTTTTTCAACGGTTCATCCAAAGGCTTCTTAGTTTCCATTGGCCTGACGGCGATGCGGAGGCTTGCAGTTCTTGAAGTACTCGCGTCCGTCGTTGCAGTCCTGGGAATCGTTCCAAATGGAGGCCGGGCAGTTTACGTGAATGGTCTTCATGGCGCAGCCCATGAGGAAGGCTGGCTTGTGCGGGCATATGGGCATGCCAGGTGGCGGTGAGGGGCGTGGTCCCTTGCCCCCTTTGTCCTGCCACTCGGCGACCTTGGCGGCGCAAGTGGTGAAGGCATCGCTGGCCGCGTTCTGCAAATCGGTGCTGTCCTTGAAGACAGCCTTTAGGTAGTCCTTGAGCTTGCCCTCATCCAGGCTGTTGTCCACAAAGATGCCGGTCTCGTTGAAGACGCACGAAACAAAGCACTAGAAAAGGAGAATGGGTTTTGGGAATCGGTTTGCATATTGTGGTTATACTGTGGTTGCTTACGGGTGGTGCAAAGTGGTGGTGGTGGTGATGCGGCCGCCTGCCCTCGCCGCTCTGCTCGGTCGGCATGGGCGGGGTTACATTGTACTGCTGGCACTTGTCCAGCACATCGGCCGTCACAAATTCGGGCATAGGACAACATGTCCGGGGATCCACAAAATTGGGCCGCTTGCTGCAGTCCACGTCGGCGCTGGCCACGCTCTGTTTGTTAAGTAATATCAATTAAATGTTTATCTACGATTCTCCTCCCTCTACCCACACACACACACATACACACACACACATACCACACAGAGCCCAATGACGAGCAATAATTGTTGAGATTTCGATAACATTTTCGCGTTTGCGTTTTAAGCCCGGTTCCAAATGAAGCTACGACTGAGCTTGGTCTGTTCTGATCCGACCTTATATAGGTGCTGTTCTAGTGTAATTATGAACACATATTCATTTATATTTATTTGTGGTGACCACAAATAAATTACCTTTTTTGCCAACTTTTTGATTCACTTTGTTCATTGCAATTATTTCGATTGCCTAATTAATTCAATTGAGATTCGCTTTCGATTTTTTATGAAGATAATCTGTTATATAAGTGTGGGAGGGTTGTGTTTGCTCAATACAATTAAATTCACGAAATAATTGTAATAATAAAATAATATATTAACAGAAGTTTTTGTTCGGGGAAGTACTAAAAAATTGACTGACTCATTTCAAAATAAATATCTTTTACTGATTTTAATTTTTCTTTAACTTTCCATTTTTTAAAGATTTTTTTCATACTTCTCCTAGCTATATATTTAAATTTGATTAAACAATAATTGGCAATAGGTAAACAAATTAAGTTCAACAATTTTTTTTAAATTGCACGCAAAACATATTTCGCATTTTCAATCATAATACACTCATATTAATTTACGTTTGTGCGCAATTTTATTTAAAAATTTGCGACTCGTGTATGCTCTATTTTAATTTCGTCTCTTTTTATACAATACAAATTAATTTATACTAAATAATAGATAATGCGCCAATGTTATACATTTTCCATACAAATCTGTGGTCAATGCCAGCCTAATTGCCCACCACCTCGGCCACCGCGGATTTAACGTCGGGGTATTTGAATTGGTAGCCGGAGGAGAGCGTTCGCTTGGGTTGGACTTTGGCACCGCCCAACAAAAGCGCCGCACGCTCCTTGCCAAAAATAGCGTGGACAACAAACTCGGGCACGGCGAATATACAGGGACGATTCAGCGCCATGGCAAATGCCTGTATCCAGAGAATAGATAGATTATAAGCTGATGCAAATACAAAATTAAATTATATGACAGACCTGTGAGAAGCCCTTGTTGGTGACTATTTCCGGTGCGACGCCATTGTAGACACCCGTTTTACGATTCTCTATCAGGTGCTGTATAAGGCTGCACAGATCGTGCATGTGTATCCAGGGCATAATCTGATCACCGCTGCCCATTGGACCTCCTAGGCCCAGCTTAAAGGGCAGCCAAATGCCCTTGATCATCCCACCACCGCGTCCCACAACGGCTCCAGTGCGCACTATGGTCTGAATGGTCAGTTAAAAGCAGTTGATGTGTAGCTATATAGTTATTACTTACGCATTTGCGTGAATCGTCTGCAGTGTCGATGGAGCGAGCTGCCTCCTCCCAGGCCAGGCACAGGCGGGACATGTAATCATAGTCCTCGCCCCGATCCTCCTCGGTGTACGTTTTGGTGGCCGACGGCCGATAGAGGCTGACGCCGCACAGGTTCACGAAGCTTTTGACCTGCGGCGCTGCTTTGATGGCATTGCTCAGCGTCTTGGCGGAGTTGACGCGCGAGTTCCACACGTTCTGCTGGAAGCCGGGAGTCCAGCGTCTTGACGGGTCCAGCACATTCTGCCCGGTGGCATTCACCACCGAGCTGACACTGCTTGGTATGCCCTGCTTCTCGAGCTCGTGCCAGGTGATGCGTTTCGGGCCGGGCATGCGAGAAACTACGGTTATTTCATAGCCCTTCTGGGCCAGGTGTTTCGCCAGATGACTACCAATGAATCCGGTGCCTCCGCCTGCCGGCGAAAGGCGCAATTAGGTTCATGTCCAAGTCTGTCCGTAATAAACGTACCTATTAACGTGTGCTTAGACATTTGCACGAATTTGCTACTTTTGGCAAGGATCAAATATGTTTTATAAGCGAATTATCTTCCTCTTTTTTTACGTTAAATAAAAAGCTGCCAACTTGTGGTAAGGCAACAAGTATTTGCGTTCTGGCAACGCTAACGTTTAGTGCTGCCAGATGATTTGTAAGACTGCAGTTTTCAACACTGCCAGTAAATTTTAAATTTTAGGCGGCAAGCAGCTGAATGTGAGCCTTTTTTAATAACACTTAAAAAATACGAAAAGACAGACATAAATAAAAACAGACACTTAATAGGTGAGACAAACTGGTCAACTTGGGTCGTAAAACTTGAGTGAAACCCACTTGCATATCGGCTTAAAAGGTAGATCGACCATTGGGGCTTTTAGTGTCAACGCGAAGTGGCTTTTAAAGTGCGATAAGCCGGCGAACTAAGGGACATGCATTAAACAGAAAATTGCAGCGCTCTTATCTTATTGCGTTGAGCGTTTAAATTTCGACAAGGCAACAGGGACTTGCCACACACAAGCCGCAGTAAAAGTGCAAACTTTGCACAAAATGCCATAATACAGACAACGCTTTCTTCTTGGCATATGCAACGCACACACACACAAACAAACACACACACACACACACACACGCACAGTTAATGGCCACCGGCAGCGTTGCCCCAGTCGGAGCCCGTGCTGGGGCCTGAGCCAAGTTCAAGTGCAGCAGACATCATCCTTGCTGTTATGCGGTGTTTTGTTTTCGGACCAAGTCATTGGAAACTCATTTGCATACACATTGCCAGTATTAACTGACGCCTAGGGGGGAAGGGCGGAGGGGGTGGGGCCCAGAGTCGTGCAAGGGGTTGACAGTTGTCTCGACTCTCGCGGGTGCGAGCATACGTGTGGGCGCAGACATGGGCGTGCTCCGGTCATGTGCCGGCCCGCCTTTTGTGCAGTCAAATTTTATGCCTTTGAAGCGTTAGAAGAATTTGCATTAATCGCAGCAATTATTGCGCTTCATTGAGTGAAAATGAAATAAAAAGCGTTAGCCAGCCATAATTATAGCGTCTGCGCCGTTTTATCTATTCCGGCAATCAGCACGGCGCACACGTACATACAAAAACTGAAAAATACGGTATAAATGAGCCTGGAATGCAATATAACGGGCAAATATGGCGGTTGGGAAGCTGCAGCGAGTAAAAATATATTGAAAACTAGGAAAAAGCTGCAGGCTTTAAGGCTTTACCAACACTCTGGCGCGTTGGCAGCTGTCGATAAGTATCGTGATTGATGTGATCGTTAAGTATCGAAATTAGTTGCTTTCGTTCAGTTAAGACTTTGTATTCTGGCAGAAGTTCGGATAATTTAATTTGTTTGAGAAATAAGATGTTACATTATTTATTTTCATTTTCTGGATTATATTACAAGCTGTCGTTCTTGGGTGGATGTAAACTAATTATTAACATTTTTGGAGTGCACTCACCCGTTCGTAATGCGATAAAAACGAAAAACTTTCTAGACAAAAGAAAATATGATTGCCGAATGCAAACACTGTCAAAGTGACGGACCAACACTGATAGCAGCAGGATCTCTCCACCACCTCCTGCGACGATTTTGAGTGGCAGCAACACAGAGGAAAAAAACTTTTTCGGTCTTTGTGTGTTCCAATGCGTGCTGGACTGCTGTTTGAGTTGCACTTCCGGTGCCAATACAAGTGGCAGCAGCAGCAGCAGCATCACAAATTGCGGACTGTCTCGCAACTTATGCTAAAGTGTAAATATGTATGATGACAAACTTCTTTGTTTGCACCCATCGGCAGACTGACAGAACTGTCTTCGCCTCTCATCACTCGTCGCCCAACAACAAAGTTGCAAAGTCAATGGCACACACACACACGCACACACAGAGCAGACACTGTGGGCAAACACACAAAAATATGTATGCATATGGATATGCATATTCACACTGTGCAGATCCAACTATCTGTTTTGGTATCTGAAGCCAGAATCTAATAAATGCAATTCCCCTATTGTTGACTTGATTTGTGCAACTGGCTAACTGCAAGTTGCCGCTGACGTGTGTGCGGCAGGGGCAGCAACAGCGGCAGCAGCGACGACAGTTGCAGCCGCAAAAATCTGCAAGAGAAGCTATGCAAAAAAAGAATTGTGAATTGTGTGTTTGCAGGACAGTGTGTGCTGGCAGTAAGCGTACGTACGTACACTTGAAATTTGAGAATGCTTCAAATAAATTAGATTTTTGCTGAAGTATTCTTAAAGCAAATACTGACTGCCTAAATATTTGAAATAACCATGGAAATATTTAAAGCTGATTGTATTTTAGATATAGATACACATATGTATAATTTAATGTAATATATTAATATATATATATTTTTTTTATTTGATGAGTATCATGATGAGCTATCGTCCAAAATCTTAGCTTGTAATGAAGCTTTACGACCTTTTCCTTGTTGCATTTGGTTGCCATACTTTTAGCACACACTGTGCTTTGCATTCGCACACAATTTGAACAGTTTTATGTGCGGCTGCTGTGTTGTGGGGATTAGTTACAGTTGCAGCTCTCCAGCTGCGGCTTCTCTGCCTGTTGACATCGGCAACGTTGCGGCTGTCTGCTGACCACTTGTCCCACCCCCCGACGCCCCCTCGGTGGTAAATTCAGTTGCAATTTTTGACATTTCACTGCATTGCGAATGATGTCGAATATTTGGCAGGCTGTGAGTTCATCTTGTTTCGTGCGCACATAAAACTTAATTCTGTCATAATTACGAGGTGGGCCCAACTAGTTTGGCATGTTTGTGGCTTTTAATAAAAGTCAACAGACCAAATTCCTGACACCAGAGAGTGAGAGTTGGCTTTTGGGTTAATGGATTGGCAGCAGCAAAAAAAAATTGGTAGTAAAAGCCATTCATGTGTTGCAAATCTGCCGAAATAGGTGAAAAACTAATTTGAGCCAATTCGGCTAAGGCAACCAAATCAAAGATAATTGAATTTACCTAGCACTTGCCACCTTTGTGTGCCACGGGCGCCACTTTGGTCGGCAGATGGGGCAAGTTAGGAGTTTTTTTTTTATTTTCTTGCCTTTTTGTTTTGCGTCTTAATGCCAAGTGATGACGTCTGTGATTGTAGTTTTTGCGACTTGTTTTTGCGCGCTTTAAAGCAAAGTTCAAAAGCATCATAAACAATCTGTGGGGCGCAGACAATTTGTCTGCCATAAGCCAAAACTGGGTCAGACCGAGCGGCGACGCGTTCGCCAAGATGCCGCCGTCGCCGTCGTCGTCGTCGTCGTCGTGGTGGTCGCACAGTCATCCAGTCCCACTCGCCCGGCCACACACCAAATAAAACACTCAAAGAAATAAATCAATCATTTGTGTACTTTTATGAAGTAAAAAAATTGTCGCAATCAAAATTGACATTTCTGAATATCGTAATTCAAAAACTTAAAAATTCAGTTTTTCTCCATTGGAAATTTTAAAATTAACAATTATTTTAAGCACGCAAATTTGTGTAGAAACCATTTTCTTTTTATATTACATATTATATATAAATATACTATAAAAATTCTTTAAAAAAGAGGTTATTTCCAATTATACCGGTATAGAATTTTTTGTTAAATTGTGTTAGGATGAAAAGTCCTCAGTAATTTAGCTTTTTGATCGATATAGTTATATTCTTTTAAAAAATATTATCTCTTAAATAATTTTAGGTATGAAAAATAATTATTTTCATCTTGATTCTACATTTTTGTTTGATAAAGGTACATTTTAAAATAATGTTGCTTCATGTTTAATTTGATAATCTTAATCGATCTCTTAATTTATTTCATTCATAACAAAATGTTCAACCTTTTTCGCTCAGTGCACTTGATGACTGTGAAAAGTTCTTCGGCTGATGCTGCGATTGCTGACGCAGGAAGTCGCCAAGTCGCAATTGCATCTGGGTCAAAAGTCGCCTCAACCGAAGACAATTTGTCGAATCAATTTTTACATCTAGCAAGTTAATGTGCAGCCAAAATAGTTTCTCCAGCTCCAGCCGCATCCTGTGCACTAATGATTTCTGCTGCAAATGCACATTTGTGCTTTATATATAGAAACTGAGCAAATTACGCATAAATATATATAGAGTACTATATAGTAATTATGAGTTGCTCCTCGACAAAAACAACTTCATTTGTGCAACTTCAAAGTGCCGACGCCTTCGCTGCGGTTCAGTTAATGGGGTGCTGGGGAGGGGCTGGGGTTGCTCCAATGCAATTTGGCCAACGGATGCAGTCGACAGATTTAAAGGATCTGCCATCTGACAGCTCGATTTCGAGATCAGTCACCCGGCACTGACTTAATTTGCTGCTGCCACAGATCAAAGAATTGGCCAACTGATTAAATTTCGGTTTAACAATTTGGCGAACTCACAAGTTGCAAAAGCATTAAAGTTATATATGCACTATGGTCTAAGTAAAAAGGGCATATCGGTGTGTATATTAAACTCTCTCAAATATATTAAATTATATCATTTTAGTATAGTATTCTGAATATATTTATGTATACAAAGTTAACTTAGATATATATGCTATTTTTTTAATTTTTTTATAATATAGTAGAATTTACAGGGTATACATACAACAAAGCACAATCACTCTGCAGCTAGCATACATAATTAACTTTTACCCCATTTGCCAACAAAAAATCCGCTAATTCTGTTAAGTTACATTGTTGAGAGCTCAACTTGAGCGCAAGTAAAAGTAGTTCCTCTAGTTTGAACAATCAATGCATTGGCCATATCCATATCCACATCCATATCCATATCAATATCGCCGTACTTTTAGTTTCATGAGCTGCAGGTGCTAAGCGAGTCTCTCTCTCTGCTTCAGTTACTAGCCATTCACTCTTTTTAACTGCCTTTGGGGTATATTAGCTAACTCTTCAATAATGCATTTTTATATGCAGATAGGCTTTTGTTAGTGTATTTTAATGTTCGTTGTTTTGCTGTGTGCCATGCTTGACTGTTTTATGATGCTTCAATTGGCATCGCTGCATTGATGTTGTTGCTCAAGCTGCTGCTGTTCATGTGGCTAACGATATTGATGGATAACAAGTTTACAAGCCTGCCGCCTGGCACTTGGAAAGTAGGTGAGTTGGCCGGCAAATGCGAGTGAATGAATATGAATGGATGCATTTGAAAAGCTCGCTAGTCGATTGTGAATGCCAATGACTCATGAATAGTAATGGGCAAATCGCGCAAATGCTTAAATTAATTGTTGAACGTGCATTAAATCGTGAGAGAAAACATTTAAACGACTCTTTAGAAACTTAAATTGTGCTGATTAAATTGCTTAGAAACTATTGAAAGTGAATAAGAACGTTGTAGTTGGAAAGAAGTGACTTTAAGAAGAAGCTCATACCCTGTTTATTTGAAAGTCAAAGCAAGCAATATATGTAAATTAAAAATAAAAAATTAAAAATATAAATATAAATATAAGTATAGATATTTTACCACAATGTCTGTAGTAGAATGTAGAGAAATTTATATCTAGCTTAGAGTCTCTCGCTTCGAAAAAAGATACAATCTAAAGTAAATGTATCTTTAGGATTTGCAGGGTCTTTGACCTCAGCATTAATCATTTAGCAAGGACAGAAACGTGGCTATTGCAGCAGATTGAATTAAATGAAGCCCAGACATTCTTAAAAGCTGCTCCAGAAGAAAGAACTGAATTATTTTTATCAATTTGCAATGCAGTCGTGCTAATTGCAGCCGGCCCAAACAGGTGGCAGTACGCGTGTCCTTTGGCATTTAAGTTGGCCAAATAGTTGCTAAACATGTTGCTGGCAGCTGCAGCTTCATCCTTGTAAAATTTACTTTAATTATTTAACAATTTTATTGCATGCTAAATGACAAAATTGTGTCCTGACGGCAGCTGGAAAGGAGTCGCCTGCCTGGGACGGGGAAGCTAAAAAGTCGGGTGAATATTTCACACCTGCTGCGCCTGCGCTACAATTATTATTGGCAACGTAAACGTAATAAATACAATAAACTGGAATGCCGGCTTAAATTAATAAGGCTTTTAATATTTATGCCATACCCGAACCAAAGAAATGCGAAAGGGTATATCTTGTGCTATGGAAAACTTTTGAGTGTGAAATTCTTTATTTTTATTCTTGTCAAAAAATGTATTTCAGAATTTGGGAAAAAACAAAATCTTTTAAGAAATAAAAAATAAACAGAAACTAAATAATAATAAATGTAAATAAATATAATAATATATAAAATGTATAAAATTAAAAGTAAAATCAAATTTAAATAAACTCAATTTTTCTCTTCAACATGGACATGGAAAATTCTTGTACCTAGTACAGGTATTTTTCCGTCGAACCCGAGACTCTCTTCTGGCTGTTATGATTTGCATTTGGCGACGACAAGCATTAAAGTCACCAAGGACAAGGTACAGGACCCGCTTCGGGTTCGTGCGCGCGGGCAATTAATAACACAGAAAGGTGACCGTAAATTTCCCGAGCTGACATAAAACGGCTGGTGGCGCAAAACCGGGCTGCCTCCTTGCAAAGGGTGCAGGATAATTATAAGCATGTATTATGAATTGTCAACGGCGAGCACAAAATTAAATGTCGCCTGACATGTGATGCGGCGCCCAAGGCAGCCCCAACAAATAGTTGGCAACCAACTGGGCGAACATGTGCTCCGATTTTAAATAGGTGCCGCCTGGCTGAATACAGTTTTGGATTAACCTTATGCCAGACAAAGTCAATTAACTTTCATTTTTTGAAGAGCAATCAAGGAAATATTTTTTATTTAAAGAGATCTTTTTGGATGTGAAAAAAACTAGCCAGGAAATTGCTTAAAGAAATTAAAAATATTTTTTATATATTTAAAAAACGGTTAAACATTTACTTGGCAAAATAATTTTTTCATAATATAATGAAGACCCGAAATGTAAAATTTTAAAGTCATCTATATAAAATATACTTTGATGATTCTTGTTTTACTGTGCAGGAAATGTCGACAGCTTTTAGCATCAAGGTTTTAACACACATTTGTCTGCATTTAGAATGCGTCAGTGCAAAAAGTAACCCAATTCCTCAGGCATTTTTGTGTAGCATAAAAGCCAAAGAGGACAAAAATAAGCGGAGATTTGCATTGGTTTCCGTATAAACAATACATTTTTTTGGCACACTGAATGAAAAAGAGAAAAATTTAGTAAATATTTTTGAAAGATACCCTGTAATTTAATTTTTGGTATTTTAGTTTAAATTAAAATAAAAAGAATTTTACTAAAAATTAAAACATATTTAAATCTAAAAAAAATTATACCCTCTATATATGTATTTGTTGCAATCTCGCACACTCGCATACCCTGTGCCAGAGCCAGAGTTGAACAACCTACAATCCGAGTGCTTTTTGATTGGCATATTGATGTCAACAGTGAAGATTATGTATTATGACGACGTCATTTATTTTTGCATTTCTGGCGTTGCATTCTTGCGCCTACGCAGGGGCGCACAGAGAGAGAGAGAGAGAGAGAGAGGGGGGGGGGGGGGGGGGGGGGGGGGAATGTTTTGGCGGGAGACTTCCCCCTTTTTTACCCGCCAAAAAAAAGGGGAAAGCCCCCCCGCACCCACTTCCCGGCCCCCCCCCCCCCCCCCCCCTCTCTCTCTCTCTCTCTCTCCTTCGTATAGTTATTACAACATTTTTTTTTTTGGGCAGGGGGCTTCAATTACAGCCCAGAGATTTCCAAATGCGAAAATACCTCAAAAGTAAAAGCTGTAAATCAATGTTCAGTTTATGTGTGTTTTATGGACTCGTTAGTTTTGTGAATTACTTGTGTTGGCCTGCTTGGCAACTGCAGCTGCAACGAGCCGCACATCCGCAGCTTCATGCCACATGCCACATGCCCCCTACACAGACATGGCACACTTCCAACGTGGCTCAGTTGGCAGCCATTGGCAGCGTTGTTGCCCAATACGACATAATTAAAACGCAACATAAATAAACACACTGCGATGATGGATTGGCCAGAAACGGTGGGGAAGGGCAGGGGGAAAGGGGGAAACAGCGGAGGTCGGAAATGTGCGTTAATCCAATTAAAGGCGCAATTTGCATGTGCAAACAACAACAACAACAACGCAGAAATTGTTATTACTTAAAAATTGTTAGCACTGAGTGCAATTAATTATGAGCAAGAACAGTTATTAACGGTTACCGATTATTAAATACACTTTCCCATATTAAGCAACTCAAAAAAAAGCAAACTTTTAAGTTTTCATTTTTAAACTGAAATGAATTCATCTTGACACCGAACCGAACCATCGTCATGAAGATCGGCTGAGTTTTGGCAAAGCTACGACTAGGGAAAGTTGAGACCTATCCTTATATATTCGAAAATTTTTGTATATCAATTTGGACCAAAAAGTTTAATTTTGGAAAAGTTACGACTGGGGAAAGTTGAGACCCATCCTTATTTAGGAACACTAGGGTATATTTTTAAAAATTTTTTACATGATTTTCGACCAAAAATGTTATTTTTAGACTGAAATGTGGAATTCATCTAGACGCCGAACCATGAACAAAAAGACCAACCTTATAAAAATCGTTTGAGTTTTGGCAAAGTTACGACTAGGGAAAATTGAAAAGAAGAGCAAATATTTTACCTTTTTAAACTTAAATTTTTTTTCTAGGAAATTTTAAAAATTTTACTGTAAACCTAATTAAATATAATAAAATTTTGTTTTTATTGGTTTTGAATTGAAACGGAATTGAACGGAAACGAAATGGAAATGGAATAAAATTGAAAAGAATATATTGGTGTATATTTCAATTACAATTTGCACAATTAAAAAACAAACGAGTTTTAAATTTTAAGGAAGAGCCAAATTCTTAGCTTTTTAATATATTCATGCAACATATTCGAGGCAACAATAAAAAGCTTTTTGATTGACTTTAAACTGGAATGAAATGGAATTAAACACACAATGTTTGCTTGTAATTGGCAATTGGCAATTGGAGCTGCAGCCTCGCAGCATAATGGAGATCATTATGCGCCCGGAACAAGGGAACAACAGCAGTTGGAGCAGCAGCAACAGCAGCTGGAACCGCTCCACGCATAAATGCAGTTCATTTGCGCTTCATATTTGGGACAATGTCCTGGCTGGGACTTGGTCGCCGTTTGTTTTGGCTGCTTGGTTGTTGTTGTTGTTGTTTTCGCTGTTGTTTGTTTGGACAGTTGTTGTTGTGGTTGTTGTTTAGGTTGTTCAACCCGCGGGCTACAGTGCCAACTGCCTATGACGATATGTGGAGTGTCAGCCGGCTGGCGTCTGTTCTCTCCACTCCACTCCACTCCACTCCCCTCCACTTCACTCTTCGCTTCTTTTATTTGGATTTCTTGTATTGTTTTGTCGGGTCATGACAGCAGCCACTTAAAAGCCATTCCTCGCAGCCAAATCACAGCCAACAGCAGCTCCAGCGGCGACACGTGCCGCCTGATGATAACACGGAAGTCCCGTCAAATAAACTGCAGTGTAATGCGCCCATTCTACAAGCACTCGCTGTGCACTGGGAGAAACTTATGTGAGTGAGTAAGACTAGTCGTATATACCCTGCACTAAGCTTAAGCTCTTGAAAAATTCTACAAAAACTTATTTTGACTCAAAGATACCCAGTATTGATTAAGAAAAACCACAGCTTACATAGATAGATTCCTTTACAGGGTATGACAATCTTTAACTAATTTGACTGAAGATAATAAAATATTATGAATATTTTTCATTAAATTTACATATTTATTTTGTACAGGGTATCAGAATCTTATATAAAAAAATCCTTTCATTTTTTACAGGGTATCATAATTTTAAATTAACTTGACTGTTTTACTTTCTACTTATTAAAGGGTATAATTTTATATTAACTTGACTTGAAGGTAATACGCTATAAAGAATAGACTGTTGTACTTATTACTTATTACTGGGTATCATAAGCGCATACTTACTTGTTGACTTGTAGTTAATAAAAAATTATTATTAGTTTTCTTTAAATGCATATTTTACGGGGTATTCAAATTCAGCACTAATTCTACTAGAATATATTAAAAGATAAGATATTTTTTAAGTTTTAAGACACATTCTGATTAATATGCATATTTATGAATTAATAACCATTTTCTGCAAGTGCAGACACACTCGTAAAGCACACAGCAGTGTTCAGAGATACCCATTACCTTGATACCCTGAACCCACTACCCAGTAACCAGTTCCCAGTACTTAGATACCCAGGGGAGCGATTTCGGACAGCACTATGGAGCATAACATGAGCCATCATTTAGACACTGTGCGAGGGCTGTGGGAAGGGGTGGGTGGGTGTTTTTGGAGGTGGGGGGTTCAAAATTTAACTTGTGCAATTTGCATGAGCCGCAAGTAAAAGTAAAAACGATACTTTTGGCCCGACATTTTGGCCATAAAGCAGCAGCAAACCGAAAACAAACAAAACAAACGTTGCGACAACAACAGCAACAACAACAGGAGAAACAACAATGGGATAACAGAAATAATAAGCACGCGTCCTTTGTCCTGCGCACGACACACATTCGGGAAATGTTGCTGTTGCTGTTGTTGTTGTTGCTGTTGTCTGGTTGTCGTCTAAGCTGGCAGCAATGCAAACAGACACGTGCAACACCCACAACAGGGTTGGCCAAGACGAGGGGGGGCATCAGCTGGGGTCATCGGGTGGCGGTGTTTGCATGTGTTAATGATGGATGGTTTACGTGAATTCGAGTCCTTTGGAAACGGTTTCAACTAGCCGGCGAGCGTCCTTTCGCCTTTGCCGGGGCTTCGTCCTTAAAGCTGTGCAACCCCTGCAGCTGGCAAAAATTTGCATAAACAACTTGGAATACTCTCTTTAACTCAACCTAATCGCACTTTTTGACAATTTCCGAGCAAATGTTGCCAGGATATTGTGGCTGGGTAGCATGGAAGTCGAGTCGAGTCCTTTTTGGGCACGTGATTTCAGTGCAACAATTAATTTTGTGCAGCTCATTAGGCAAAATTTTAGTGGGGTCGATTTTCTTTGTGGCCGCGTGGCAATTGCGCATTTCAAATTTTCCATTTTCCATATTCCATTTTGGCTTTATGCGGCAGCAAATTGAAGTTAATGATTCGGGTTTGGGTTTGGGTTCGCCCCGACTGGCCTTATAAAAGTTAATGGGCCCGCTGGATAGCTAAGCCGGTTAAGCGTTTGGGGTTAACGCTTCGGGCCGAGTTAGCAAATTCAGCTAAGCAAATATTCCAAAATTGTGTTTGCCAAAGAGTCGAAATATGCTATGGGCTCAGCAGGTGAGTTGAATGAATATGTGATATATGTTTATAACCGTTAACTTAGCTAAGGAACCCATCAGGGATATATACGACATGCTGAGTTGGTCTATTATAACATATAGTCTACATTTATGAGAGTTTTTCATCATGTTTTTTCACTACTCTTAGGTAAATTAATTTAGTTTATTTTTATTAGGCTTAAAACAGTGTTAAGGAAACTTTTTATGAAATTAATAAACTTTTCACAAATAAAAGTTGGAATTTATGTAAATATTAGCAAGCAATCAAATAAATAGATTTTCAAATATAATCTTTCATAAAATAAATTATACAACAAATAAAAAATCTCTGCTTTACCCTTAAAATAAAATTTTTAAAAATGATATATAAAATAAATAACAATAGGATTCAAAAATCGTTTGTTTTTAATTTAAAATTTTCAACATTTTTGAGTTTTATAAACTTGCGTTCAAAAATTTGTTTGTATTTCTGGAACTATTTAATTTCCAATACCGTTTTATTGAGTTAAACAACACTGGAACACTGACAATTGGCACTTGTCAAATAAAAGGGCAATTCTCATATGATTCTAATGGATTTGGAGAAGACCGAACCTGAGGCGGAGCTGCCATCGGCATCTTCCAATGAGGACAGCGACGAGGACGCGGATGTGGATGCGGACGTGGACGTGGAGGAGAGTCCACGTGGACGGAAGAGCGTCAGCTCGATAATCGCCGAGATGGCCCTTAAAAGCGAGCAGGAGGCGGCCAGCAACAGCGTCAATGCCCGCATCCAAAAGGAAGACGAGCAAAAGCGATTGGGTGAGCGAAGCTAAAAATGAATCAGAGAGAATCAATGCAATCCCCTCACCCAATCCGCCTACAGAGCTGTCCAATCTGTCGCCCGCTGCAATGGCCGCCCACATACGGGAGCTGGAGGCGGAACTCTACGAGCTGAGCCAGCGGGAGGCGCGGGAGCTCTCGCGCAGCAAATACCTGCGCATCTTTGGCAACACTCGCAGGCGCTCCAGCAAGTAGTATTCATATATATATACTATATATATCAAATAAATGGCCATCAATGAGAGAGCGAACATAACTCCAGTTTGTAAGTAGCTGGCACATGTCGAAATCCGCTTACAGAGCTTAATTTCCTGGCTTGGACATCGCCACGGGTCAGTTGTTGGCGTTTCTATCTCGCCAGCGGACATTAAACATCCGCCGGGCGCTTATTTAGTAGCCTCAGTAAACACGCAAATGCACAACTAATGTGCCGGCAGTTGGGCTTGCCTCGGGGTTGGGATGGTGATGGGGATGGGGCACTGGAACTGGGGTTGGATCTGGGCCTGGGCCTGGGCTCAGGGAGACGCAGTGCGTCGCACCGCATCGCCTATTGGCTTAGTGTCGCCTTTGTATGCCCTATCTTAGGGTAGTTGAATCTGGAGAGAGAATATGCCACTCTATAGAATATATATATATATATATATTCTGGATCATTATCAATAACCAAGTCGATATAGCCATTTTCTTCTGTAAGTCTTAAAGCTATCCTCTTGAAATTTGACATTCGTCCGTACTTTTGTTTCAGACATTAACTATGTTTTAGACGGCCAGATCGGGCTATATCATATAGCTGGCCATATAAACAATTGGTAAAAAAATTAGTTTTTTAATACAAATTTTTTTAATTTTCATTAAAGCCAATATATATAAAAAAAAATGTATAAAAAATTGGTATAAAAAAGGATTTTTTTTATTAAAAACTTTGTGGTTTTTCATTATAGCCAGAGTTTGCCAATATACTCCCAATATATATGCAAAGTCTTTTCAAAATCGATGCTTTTTTTAAAATGTGTTTTTCTTTTCTTTAAATACTGAACAAGATCCGCAATCAGGAGAATGTTTTTATGCTCTCGCATCTGCCTTCCATATCTCATAGATTGTAAGTGTATTTGGAGTTCGATAAGCCCTTGTTTACCTATTCTTTCTCTTTGTTTTGTCTTCCTGTTCTCTCTCACCCCGAATGCGTGGCTCAACTCTATCCCATTAGTAACTCAATTCAAGGCAAATAGTAGGAATTTTATTACATGGATTTGGGCTAATTCTCCATTTCCTGTTGGAGCTGCTCAGCTCGCTGGGGAGTTGAGAGTTGGAAGTTGAGGATTGCGCCGAAGTGTTCTTAAGTTGATTAAATTTCACGCGATTTGATTCGATTTTCAATTATGTGAAACCGCAGCAAAATGCATCAACTCGATTATGCTAAATAAATACCAATTCCCCCTGTTTGGGGTGTCATTTATCAGCAGCTCCCCAAAAAATACGAAAAAGAACTCCATTCGGGAAATTTTTGGGGTTGTGTTCGCCCGTTGACAACTTCCTGCTCTTACCGTTAACCCTTTGCCTTTTCAGAGGAGGAGGGAGGTGGGCTGGGCTTGTTTAGGCAAATTGCAGCCAGAGCGTCCTTGTCAACTTTGGTGGTTGCGGGTGCAAATGGTTGTCATCTTCAAAAGGATTTCTCATCGTCAGTTTCGGCTGATTTGGGGTTTGTCAAAACATGGCATTACCCACACCCACAGAAATCAAGTAGAGGAGAGCTCGAATGCAACATGTGTCCAGGAGTTGCTTTTGTTAATTTCCAACCCCCCCAACGCGCTAAGGGTTAGTTGAGCTAAGGGTAGCTTTTGGTCCCTAATAGAATATGCTCATTATGGGATTTGTGCTTGAGTGTGTTTCAATGTACATAACTCAAACTAAATGATTATAAATGAATTCATAATCTAAACACACAGCCGCACCGCAAATATTCAAATCACAGCCGTGAAAGGATTTCATTTAGTTAAGTGCCCCCAACGCAGATTTTGCGTCTCAGTTAAAAACTTGAGTTGAGTTGGGCGCTGCATTTTCCTAGTGCGCATTTTCTTTATCCGCTCGCAGCTTTATTCGCTCGCAAACCAAATGAATAAATTTATGAATGTCTGAATCAGACATTGTTGTGTTCTCAGGCCTCAGCGCTGCAATTTGCCGCTACTTTCTCTCACATTTTACATTCACAATCGCTTTAACAGCTGAGAAAAACTTGGCTTTAACTGCTACCTATCTTTGTTTTAATGTTATTACGTAAAATAATTAACTTTAATCAAGTCCATAATTGAAATTTATATCATCCGGAATTTTTAAATGCAAATCCGCATTGAATTTAATCACATTTTTTGATGATTTTTCTGATGTTCCTGTTAAAGTTCATGTTAGTTTAATTATTTTTGTATTTTAGACAACTTCAACTGATAAAGTTGGCAGGGCTAAAACTTAAACTTTTTGGGCTGCCATATTTAAAATGTGTTCAAGCTGGCAACACTGTAAGTTAATCCACATGGTAAATATTTACCAGGTAGTTAAAGTTTTTGAATAAAATATTGCTAACTGCGGAAGTAATGGGGTTAATAACTTTGTCGGGCTCTTTAGATATTATAGCTTAGACAAACGAGCATTTAGTTATATTGTTCTCTCTTTTTCCCTCTCGCTCTCTCTCTCCCTTTTTCTGGAATGAAAGAGAGAGAGAGAATGGGAGAAAGAGAGAGAAATCATACGTAAATTCGTATTTATTTATGTGGCCTGTACTACCCACTTGAACTATGGCTTAGGGTATATCAGCTAATTGTCTGTAGCTGCCGTCAATTGAAAGGGACTGGCAAAGTTCAGTTGGCGGTCGGAAATTTCCTCAATGCAACCATTGAATTAAAGTGTGTTTGTGTGTGTGTGTGTGTAATTAATGTGTGTGTTATTTGTTAGTCGGTGCCTGGGACTTCATTTTGGCAGCAGCTTCAGGTGCACTTTTCATTGCGGCTCATCAGCATTTAATTGCGGCATGTGGCATGTGGCAGGCAGAAGATCCAACTAATTATAGTTAATGGCAATTGGCAGAGCGCATTGTATGTTAATTTATTTATGTGCAGTTTATGCAAATTTTTGACAAAACTCGTGTATTATGTTTATATATAGAGGAATTCCACTCGCCAAACCTAATTGCAACGCTCTGTGGCACATTCATAAATTTTATTTATGTTTTATGTGCACATTAGAACGGGGCATTAGCCTCTGCGAATGCGTTCTTAAAGTGCGCTTTCGGACGGGACAGCGGAAGGACTCGAGCCAGGACTCAAGCGTTGCCATTGTCTGGCCAAAACGTTCGGGCCAGACACAAAGAAGCCAACGAATATGTCTGGGTCTTCGACTCCGACGCCGACGCCAAATCCCGACTGGAGTTCGGGTTCGGTAAACTCCAAAAACTAAACCAAGTTGCGGGCAACAAGAACAACAGCAGCGAAAGGAGCTGCAAACGGCTTGAAGATACCCTATAAGCAGCTGTAAAAATCCTTAAATGTAGACGCAGATACACTGTAAAATCTCCTTGCATTTTATTTAAATTCAACTTTTCGATAGAAAAATATATGCATATAAAAATATATATATATAGATGCGATAATACTTTTTTCCTTTTTTTTTCGAAGATACAGATACAGATAATATATTGAAAAAAATATATATACATACAGTAAATACACATAAATAAATAAGCTGATATAAAGACAGATATACGCATAGAGAGAAACAAAATTTGAAATCTAGTTACATAGATATAAATGTATATTTATTTATTTGGATAAATAACTATCACTTTATATTATTTATATCGATTGTTATTATAAATCATGTTTTCTAACAACCAATTGCCAATAATACTTCATACCGATATAATTAATTACCGATAAATGTACTATAGTTGATATTTTATGGTATCGACCTCTCACCAACACTAGTGTGGTAAACCCTATTAGATAATTTACAGGGCATGCTTGCAACAATAACACAAGACACATCGCTTTAGCAAAGGGATAAAGTATTTGCAACCTTTTTTGCTTATGCAGCCTTTCATCTGTTTATCATACAGTCTCTCCCTTTCTCTCCCTCTCTCTCTCTCCCTCTCACACCTCTTTTCAAGTCTGGCGCAGTTTAAATTGTCCTGGGCAGCATTCCAGGGCATCGTTAGTGTTAATGTTGTAGTTGTTGTTGTTTATATTCTCACCTGCCATTTGACATTTTATTATGCATCTGGCTTATTCAGCTATTCAGTTATTCCATCTGAAGTTGTCTCCAGTCTACAAACGGCTCACTTGGGCGCGATTAGATGCCGCATTGCCCATACGCCGCGTTGGCCGGAGATTGTCTGAGGGGAGGAAGTTGGAATGGAGTTGTAGGTTAAAAAACTCATTAAGCGGAAAGGGGGAGAGGGGGGGGGGGGGGGGGGGGGGGGGGGAATTGCCGCGCCAGTTGCGCACTTAATTTCTGTGGCACGCACAATTCCAGCTGCGGCACAGACAGCGCTCCAATTTTAATTATGATAGATAGAGAGTGGCGCGGCATGCGGCATGTGGCATGTGGCATGCGGCATGTGCCAAATGCAGGTGCAAGCCATCACTTGGCCGGTTGACAACTGCCTAATAAAGCACTCGCCACCAAAATAGCCGCCAATAGGAACTTCCAGTTCCTAGTTCTTCTTCTTCTTTTAACACATAGCTGATCAAAAAGCTGGCAACTGCTTTGATTTTGCCACCGAGCGGGCGGAACTTCCGTGTTTGGGGGCACACCCACACCCACAGCCGGTTCCTTGGCCAGACTGGAGACAAGCATTTTCGGAGGGGTGGGGGGGGGGGGGGGGCAAATGAAATTTTGGGTAGCATCAAGAATTTGGTAAATGTTAACTTTGCTAATTTGCATAAACCGCAACAACCGCCGTGGCTGAAAGTTAAGCGGATCCCCCCTCCCCCTCTACACCATTTGAAAAAAACCCATAAAAAGAGATGGAAAATTGCCGGCAAATGCAACTTTCAAATAGCCAAAAGGGGAGCCGTTAGAAAGCCTAGGGTATACTGACTGTTAAAATACCCGTACCGCACTGTCTATAGAAAAGAGTTCATAAATATTTGCCAACCAACCAAATATTTGTATACACTGCTCTCTAAGAAGTGCGTGACTGACTAGTAGATACCCTATATGCTGCATCTGTCTATATCTATATATAGCAATAGAATAAAAATAAAAGCTTCTTACAAGTGTCTTAGATTTTAGACAAAAAATTTCTAAATTTTTAAAAACTCCCTAGTGAACTAAATTTAAGTGTAAAAAACAAAAAAAAAATTAAATTAATTAATTAAATAATACATTTAAGAAAAAATTTTATTTTTTTGAAAATTTAAATTTTTGAGCATAGTAAATAATTGTATTAATTATTTTTGGTACTATATCTGTAACTATATATACCTTATAGAGAAACTCTCTCTCGCTCTCCCTCTCTCTATCTTTTTAATTATAGAGCATCCAATTCCAATTAATTTTAACATATCACAAAGTTGAATACTTCTTTCTGGCTAAGGATATACCCCTTGTGTCTCATTCAGGGACGGGTATTTAAAACCACGACCAACTGACTGAGTGCCTTGCTGGCTGCCAGCCTTTCAGTTCATGCGGCCTGCCAGTCAGCCAGTCAGCCAGGCGGCCTGTGTCCTGTGTCCTGTGTGTGCTGTCTGCCCGTATATCCTTACGCTTCCACGCGACTCACTTTCGGTTTCGCGTCGCTGTTTTGGCTGGAGTCCTGGCCGATTCGGGTCTGGTCTGTCTGTCCGTAATCCCCAACAAGCGCTGTCAGACACGTGCGCCACGTAGCAATTTGTGTCCGAAGTGTGTGTGGGTGTCCTTGTGTCCTTGTGTGAGTGCAGAAGGGGAACACAGCGGCCACAAATTGTAATGCAATGTTGGCACTCCCCGCGCTGTTCCTGCTGCTGCTGCTGCGTTTCCTGCGCCGGATGTCTATGCGATAATGATGGATTGTTTACAACAATGCAAAGGTCCTGTGGCAGCACAAAACTTGGACCCAGGCATCTGCCGCCAGCGGCGACGCACTCGAGCGTATCCTCGTTTTTATGGATTTGAGTGTGAATTTTGAATAAGTTTTTGGCTAAATGATTTGATTATGGCCAAGCGAAAGGGAGCCAACAAAAAATAAGCAGGGGATGAATAATAAATACCGGGACATGCTTATTGTTGACTAATATTTAGTTAAATGGATTCCGAGTGAAGCGAAGGAAGTCAATATAAGAAGTAAAAAACCCATACATTTTTTATGAATTTTCTTTAATATTTTAAGAATTAAATTAGGCTTCAATAAATATTTTATAAAGTTAAATTAAGTCATTAATAAATTGCATTTATTTTCCTCATTTAATATTTAATTCAACTTAATTTAAATTCAAAACACATTTAAACACTTATACTAACAGCAGCAACAACAACAACAGCAGCTAAGCGTGCCCGCTGCCGTCTTATACGCGCGTCAACGACTCTTATACGTGCTACCACCAAACATGCACAAAAAGCCGGCAACAACAGCAAGCACAGCTGTTTGACGGCGGCGAATTCAGCACTGCTGCTGCGCTGTTAGCAGCATATAAGAGTCGTTGCTGTTGAGCTTAACATTAATTTAACATAACATAGGCATACTATTCTCAACTAGCAATCAGTCTACGTCGAGTGTTCGCCGCGTACGGAGGTTTTGTCGCCGCTTCTTTTCAATCAAAATTGACGCGTGTGCCAGTGTGAGTGTGTGGGTTTGTGTGCGTAAATGAGTGTCTGCAGCACGAAATGCGCTGCACTTAGTCGCAGCAACTGCATCACAATTATGCGATAATTTAGCCGCGTTGCGTTCCAAACTGCCAAACGTCGCCGCGTGTGTTGACAGCTGCGACGCTACCGTCGCCTTTGCGGTTGTTTTTTTGGCTTTGCCTTTTGGTTTCTCTTGGCTGCGAACGTTGCACAAAACACACGAGAGACAAATAAACAAACAACAAAAGACAAACACACCTGCTGCCGTCTGTTGTGCATTCAGCTTCTACAATTCTTTTTGTTGTCGTTTTTCGCCGGTTTCGCGTGTGACGAAGTGTCCGCCAAAAGCAGCGCATCTAAGTGTCAAAAAAAATTTGTGCTCAAGTGAAGAAGAACAAAGACGAAAACACACTCAAACATAACGGAACGCATTCAGTGACCAGCAAGTTGAATAAGAAAGGTAAGTTTCGGAGCTCAATGGAGAGTGAGTTCAATGACTGTAGAACTAGTTCTAATGAGTTGAGTTGTGGCCAGCTGATAAGACGACCGGCCAGGCGATAAACGCCCATTTACATACAATTATCTGCTCGCTTTGACTGCTAATATGTTAATTTGACAACATTATCAGCTACAGCAGCAGCTGCTGCACACACATCTCCAATATATGTGTGTGTGTGTTTGGGTAAACAAATTTAAATTTGGTTGCTGGGCGTTTATTGGACGGGGCCCTATGAAAAGTGTCGCAGTTCCCAAATGAACTTGTCAATTGCTCAATGATTGCTGTCGTTCACTCCTTCGTTCGCAGTTGTTGTTGTTGTTGCTGATACCCTGTAGTTGGGCAGCTAGACAGGGCATATTAAGTTTATTAGACAGAATGTTAACTTTTTTTGTTTTAACTTCCCTTTTGCCCATTATGGAATACCGTCTCATGTGTTCTTATCTGAGATTACTTTTTTCAGTAATTATTTAATATAACAAATTTAATTTTTTATAGTATATTATTGTTGAAAATGGAGACACTCCCATTCTTTTCAAATTAAGCACTAAGAATTCAAGAAGTTAACACACCGATTTTTTTAAATTTTTCATATTTGATAGATAATATCGCAATTCTTCAGATACAGGGTATTCCCATAGTCGAGTTAGTTGTTAAATCATTTGATTTGATAGTTGCTGTCATTATTATTGGACGCCCTTCGGCGCCTGTGTAACCCAAGCTAAATAAAGTACTTTGAAACGTCGCATCGGCGTCGTCATCGTTATCAGGCCTTGTTGTCGACGTAGTCGCTTCCGATATCAATTGCTGATAGTGTCCAGGGAACCGGCGCCCGCTTATCATGCTCAAATACAAAAAAAACTTGGTGAATGGCTGAGGCATTTGCCTTTATTCTGTTGCACACAAAGCAAAATCTTTGGAATTGCACACTCATTAGCAAAACAAAACTCAATTGAATAATGAAAAAAAAAATCCTATAAATAAACAAATAAATATATAAATTATGATTAAGAGCTATAAAAGCGGAAGTGGAATATTATATTATATTAAATAGTTATTAACATGAGTCTAATGAGTATTTTTTAAGCACTTAAAAGTCAATTATATTCAGTTAAAAATAAGTCAATTAACACACAAAAATTGAATGTTGCTGAAATGTAATTGTGTGGAAAATAAAACAATTTAAATTTGATTGATAAGACCAAAACAATAATTTGCACAACCAAACTATACTTAAATAAATAAATTAAAACTTCCCAAAGTTAAATCAAATGCAAAACAAGTTAGAAAACTAAACTCGGTTTCATTTGCGAGTCTGCAGTTTAATTTGATGTATAAATTAATACTCTGCATAAGTGCAATCATTAATTTTAGTGTCTTGGAAATCTAATCAAGTTGATTTTTCTGCCAGTGTAAACACACATTTATTTCATTGTGCTATTAATAATTCTTTTCTTTAGCTGGGCTTTTGCTGCTGTTGTGCATAGCGAATAATGCTTCAATTTGTTTGCTTTGCCATTGCGGCCTCTTGCACATTTCTCTCTTTTAGGGGTCGTAACGGTCGTATGGGTAATAATATTGCGCATACGCCACATGGCGCCACGCTGATATCTCGATTTTGGAATAGGTTGCCTTATTCATTTTGGTGTATGTGTGTGTGTGTGCGTATTGAATTTCATTTTGTCATTGATTCAATTAATAACAGTGCAATGGCTCTTTAGCCGCCGCTTTCATTTCCTCAGTTGCCATTTCACAATATCAGAGTCCATGAGTAATGGTAATTGTAATGGCCCAGCGGATCCGAAGAGCGTTTTCTGATAAGATTGGGCTTGCCTTCAGGTTCCATAGAAATTATTAATGAATTCTGCGTAAACATGAAAAATGTTGCGTATTTTATGGTCGACTTCAATTTTCTATTAAAATCAAGTCAAGTTCTTAGGTATTTATTAACATTATTTCCTGTTTCTGTTTTTTGTTCATTTAAATATAATTCTACTCCATGAATTGTGCGCTGTTCCGCTTACAGCCTAATAATTTCTATTGTGCCCTGCCTTTTCGACTTTTGCCACTTACACTTTCCATCATTAAAGCCTGGCCAAATATGTCACGGCTAGCGAGTGTCGCCGTATCGTATACGTAATTATGCAATCTTCGCGTCGATTTCTACAAGTGAAATAAAAAAACAAAATAAAAACAAAACTCGACACCAACGCACGACCCACGACGACAAACGTCAGTCGACAAACGGAGAATGGAGAAACGACATAGAACACCGTCGACAGTAATTTCTAGCATTTTGGCGTTTAATTATGGTTGCCACAACAATCATAATGGGCTCGGGCTTGGGTCCGGGCCAAGAGGCCCTCTCGTTTAGGCCCGGGGCCAAATTTTCACGCACGTGCTGCGACCTGGCTGAAAAATATGAGCATTAGCGATGAAAATGCCAAATGCGTCTGGCATACGAATGTAAACAAATTGCGGAAAGAGAGAAGAAAGTACGCACCACTTCAAAATACCTGCATTTGAAAGTTAATTTACTGAAAAACTGACGATAACAGCAACAATTTACTGACCCTCAGTAATTCTAACAAATTCAAGCGTAAATTGGGAATAGATAAAGCAAAAATACAATTATGTTTTATACACTTCTAAATTTACAAATATAATTTCAATTATAAAATGATTACAAAATGTTGTCTCAAATATAAAATCAAGCTGAACATTTTTTGTGACTGGTAAAAATGTGCTCTTTACTATCGGTTTTATTGGTTCACATAAAAAAAATTGTAATTGGTTTACTTAGTTTAATGGTTTTTTCCGATAGCTATTGGCTTTTTTTACGAAACCAAGTCTTAGATAATTATTCTGTTAAGCATACATTTGTATTTTATTTATGTATGTAACAACTTTAAAATTAGTTCAAACATATATCTATTATTTATTTATTTTAAAATACATGAAATTTGTTGGCCATGATAGCCGTAATGCCCCTGCAATTAGCTGGTACGGGTATTTATGCTGTAACGAAAAAGAAACATCAACAACAAAATGAAGCGAGGCAAAGCAATTGACAAAACAAAAAGTTGACCCCTCGAGCAACACCGGAAGAAAGGTGCGCCTCGGCTAACGTGCACGTCAATGTTCGCGTCAACGCTAGCGTCAGCGTCAGCGTCAGCGTCAGCGTTGACTGCGTGCGTGCGAGTTAGCGTAAACATGAAAATGTTGCTACACATGTAAATATTTTTATATGCACAGATGAAATTAGCATAATAAATAAAGGCATTTACAGCAGATACAAAGTCTAATTAAAAGCAACCAAAATCAAATTAAACGCCGGACATTGTGGGAAACTTTTAGCCAATTAGTGGCAAAGAACGCACACTCTCTTTCTCTCTCGCTCCCGTTTTTCCTCTCCCTCTTTACAGCAAAAGTTTCACGAATTTCATGACTTTTCAACAGCACAAAACTGAATTATCTGTGCTGAAAATCTGCAGCAGATATAGCGCACGCAGACAACAGATGAACTATATGACTTCGGACGGGAGGGGAGGGGGGGATTAGCTGTATGGAGGACGCACTGTAATCAGGGCACACAACTTCGCTCGTGTTGCTGGCAAATAAATAAAGTCACAGCTAGGCTGAGCTCCATGAATGCCGATTGCTGCTGCTGCTTTTGCCTCTGTGTCTATTCTTGATACTATTTGCATAGGCGCCCAACGTGGGGGCCACAGTCTAGGCGTCCAACATTATGCCAGTCGTATGAATATCTAACTGCCACACTCACTGTGTGTGCCAGTGTGTGTGTGACTGTGTGTGAGAAGTTTCAGTTTCAGTTGACAGTATAAACACATCAACCATAACCATATCTCAGAGGGCTGCTCGTAAATTTTGGAGACTTCCCCACAGACCATTAAGCGCACCCTTCTCCTTTCTCTCTTTGGCAACTTTTTGACATGGTTTGTTGTTGATTTCGTGTTGTTTGTCTGTGTCGTTTTTTGGGCGCATTTGGAGACATGCACTAATTTTGATATTCAAAGCCAAGTTCAGTTTTTGGTTAGTTTTTGTTGGCCAACAGTTTTTGTTTCGCATTTTATGGTAATTTTTTTACATTTAAATTTTCGAGGCAAGCACAAGCTTGTCTTTGACACCTCTATTTAACGGTTAGCAATTGAAATTAACGCTGGTTTTTTGGTTTGACGTCAACTATAGCTATATCGAAATATTTATATATCTCCGAGTGTAGGTGTTGCTGTGCGTAACTTAAGCAAATACGACTAGTCGAACTGGTTTTCTAAAAGCCAACATCATCGTCGCGTTGATAATCGGCAAAGTTTTGATTTTTGCCCAGAACATTTGTCGCCTTCAGTTTCAGTTTGTCGGCCCCAAAAAGCCGTCCAACTGGTTAGCGGCTAACTGATTTAGTCAATGATATGTGTGTTAAGACTTTGTTGTGTTTTCCTCTTATTTCTATTTTTGTTTATTTCGTGTGTTTGTTGCCATTTTGTCAGTTTTGGCAATGCTTCGCTCTTTTTTTGTTTTTATTATACTCGTTCACGAACTGAAAAGAGTATATTGAATGGGTGCAATGCCATAACTTTGTCAAAACTGAAGCGATTTTCACGTTTTTCATGATTTCTCGTATAGATTGATTCTACATTCAAAATATATGCACTTTAGAAAATAAAATTTTTTTAATTTACAAAAAAAAAATTTTTAAAATTTAGAATTGCGAATTTTTCTTTTTAATCGATTATAATTGTTATAATTAGTATAAAAAACAACATTTAAAGTGATTTTGGAGGGGTCACAATTTTGGTCAAAAATCATGCCAAAATTGACAAAAATTTTGACATGTAAAGCTCTCGGATCCATAGGTCCCATATTTCAAACTCCCATAACTTTGTCAAAACTGAACCGATTTTCATGTTTGATGGCATTTTTTTCATGATTTGTCCTATAAATTGATTATACATTCAAAATAAATGCATTTTTGAAAATACATTGTTTTTGAATTTTTGGGTCAATAAACCATGTACCCCCCCCCCCCCCCGTTATGAATTAAAAAAATTTTTTTTTTCAAAAGTTAGAATTGCGAATTTTTGTTTTTAATCGATTATAATTGTTATAATTAGTATAAAAAACCACATTTAAAGTGATTTTGGGGGGACCAAATTTTTGGTCATAAATCATACCAAAATTTACAAAAATTTTGACATGGAAAGCTCTCGGATCTATTGCTCCCATATTTCCAACTCCCATAACTTTGCCAAAATTGAATTGATTTTCATGTTTGATGGCTCTATATTGAATATGAATTTAAAATATATGCATATGTTCTGTTCTTATCACACCATAAATAAGTATTGCGCTGTCGGTTACACCCAGCTGCTATTATTATTATTATTTTGTTTCGTTTTATGGACAGGCACTTCCGCGTGCTATTGGCTTGGGATCAACTGGGCTCACATAAAGCGAACAAAGTTGGATATATTTACTGACAGCATGTCTCTATCTTTCAATGGACTGTCATTCGGCCAAAAGCATGCAATTTAATTAACGCACACGTAATTAGCTTTTCAGCAACGCGGCAACATGTCCATTAGGCTGAGTAATCGTATTAATGGAACTTATAGACAGGTATTGAAACTACTCTAAACGAACCGAGAGACTGAGAGTCTGACATATCGTTTGGTTGACTCGTTAAAAGAGAAACTTGGAGACTCTGACAGAAACTTACGATGTTTAGCCAGAAATCAATAAGGTAAAAAAGCCAAAAGCTTATAAGATTATAATACCTAACTACATGGAATTATGGTATTATTATGTTACCATCATAGAATAAGTGGAAAAGCTTGAGCTGTTATTGGAATTAAAATATTTCATTTTATAAATATTTAATTTAAGCTTTAAAATATGTAAATCTGTTTAAATGAAGCTTATACTTTTATCAAGCATCTTCAGGTTTCTTAAACAGAGTGCACTATTTTAACAAGCATCTTCAGCTTTTTGCCCCACTGTGCAACTATTTAAACAAACTGCGACCTGCCAATCAAGCAGCAACTGAAACTCAAATAATACCGAGCTGCCTGCCAGTGAAGCCTGAGGTTCTCATCGCATCAGCCAGTTTATGCTCTGGTATTTACGCTAATTACTTGAACAAACTGCAGAGCAGACTGAATTGAAGCTGCGGCTACTTGCCACTGCTGCTGATGCGTAAATAAAACGTGGCATCAGCAGGAGGCGCAGCATTCGAAATTTTATGACTGGCAAATAATGCCGAAACACGGATTTCAATGTTAAGCCAATGGCCGAAAGCACTTGGCGCCCCCGCGGCCAAACCTATTTATCCGGCTATCTGAATGCCGCTGTCGCTGTCATGAATATAGTATTTTTGGTTATACTATATTACGGTAAATGGGTGGTTAGATTGTGGCGGCTGCTGCCTTGGCATAGTTTTGCTGACGGGCGCAGTTTATCGGCAAAAAGTAAAAAACCATTTACTCTAGATAAGACCCGACTGATTTATAACAATGGCTGAAGAGGGTTAGATGAACTATGTGCCGTGGAATAGTAGTAGGTGGGTGTGTTCCGCGTGTTTGTTTTTGTTATAATACGCGACTGACTCAAATTTACATGGCTAATAAGCCAGTAGATAAAAGTGATATAGTTTATTATTTATATATATGCAGCACTTAGTTTAGTTTATAAGGTAAAACTAGCAGCTATTATCTGGTTATAGTTTTAAGTGCTTTTATACCCTTGCAGATCTTTTTTATTTAACAAAATATCTCAAACAAACTATAAACTATAAAAAAATATATACCTTTTTATAGTTATAAATATACAGATTCATCTGAATTCCGGCTAAACTTTGACTGTATTTTTTGGTTTGGATTTCAGAACTTGCTGTGCTCGAAACTTGTCAACAGTAAAGTTAAAATTGCGTTCAGGCCGAGTTTGACCGAGTTTTAGTTTTAGTTTAGCACGCAATTTTATTGACAGTTTATTGAGGTGTGGCTTGGCCAGTATCGACCCTAAAACCCAGTCCACCTCACCCCCCATCCTCCCACCCAAAAAGTTTGCTTGTTATTTTTGGGGGGGCTGCTTGTAAAATTTGATTGCAGTTTTTTGAAAGTTTTTCGCACATGAAAATACAAAGTTGAACACTCAATTTAGCGGCAAATTGTAAAAACAACTAGTGTAGGTGTGTGTGTGTGTGTGTAGCCGAATGTGCCACTCTAATTGGACACATCATAAACAGCGCATTTCAGAAACCCGCATCCACACAGATTCTCACAAAAATTAACCCAAATGACACTTCAGCCAAAGCGCTGACAACTTTTGCGGCTTTTTGATGCAACCCGACAAACTGGAAAAATAACAACACAAAATTGAGAAGTGCATAAATAACACACAACATATACTAATGATGCAAGTCTTAAGATGTTGCCCCTTTTGGGTGGTCGCTGGTCGCGCACATTTCCCAGATTTATGATTTGTTTATTTTGCGTTCTCATTTTCGATATTCGCTGCGATCATTTCAAATGCCCGACAGCAATAAAAATAAAATAGGGTATATTAGTTTAAGAAAAAATTAAACACAAATACAAAATGTACAGGAGAAAATTTAGTATAGATTAAAGATAAAATAAAAGTAAACAGAAATTGGGTTAAATTAAAGATTTTCTAAAATCTTTTAAATAATTTTAAAAAATATATATAAAAATTATATATAAGGCAATTTTTGAAAATGAAGCAATATTTATTTATTCAAATGAGTTTTAAGTAATGAATTTAATAATTACTATACATTTTTGAAAGGGGTTTTTAAAGTATTTTTAAGTCGATACTTTTGATCAGCTTTCTAACTTGTTGACTTTGAGTCACGAGGCATGCGGCATGCGGCATGGAGCATGGAACGTTTTTGTTTACCAGCGGCGCGCGTCTTGGCGACACATTCACAGCAGCTGAGTGGATATATTCAGATGCATAAAGTCCGCAAGAAAAAAAACGCACAACTGCGCAGATTTGCATTTAAAATTGCTGTCAGCAGCCAAAACACAAATGCATTGGCAGCTGGCAGCGAGCTAAAAAGGGGGTCTGAAGGGGGAAGGGGCGCGAGTCACTTTTAATAACTGAAACTGGGAAGTTGTTGTTGCTGTTGTTTATTATTGGCAAAATTCATAAATGGGCTGCATGGTGAGTGCGTGAGTGCGCTTATGTTTAATTATAAACGAAACAGACGAAACCAAACCGTCTGAGACAAACGGGCGCTGCAAATATGAGAGTGAGTGTGAATGTGAATGTGAATATGAGTGTGAGTATGCGAATGAGTATGAATATACGCAAGCAAAATGCAGCAGCTGCTGCATCTATAAGCTATAGTCCCGTTGCCCTACCCTTGGGCACTATATAATGTTTATGTTTATGTATTTATATATATATATAAACCACATCCATCAGTTGCTTCTTTCTCGACTGTTCGACGTGCCCAAATTGCATTTGCATTCGAGTTATGTGCGCTAATTTCACGTTATGAAATTTTTATTTCGCACATTTGCGCACCGCATTTTCTTGCCTCATTTTTCATTTTTCGCTTGCATGGGGCAAAATTGTACTTGCAATTAGAATGAAACTAACAAACTGATGCTGGCATTTAGTTGTAATTAAATCAGCGATAGAGTAGCTGACATTTAAGTAGATTCTCTAAACCCGACCTAAGCCCCTCTCAACTCGTCCTTAAGGATTTGACTGATGTCGTGCTCCTTGTTCAATGTTTGAAGTACAAAACTTAAGTTTCTTCTGCAATTAGCCCACGCAAAGTTTTCATCTGCAAAACTATTTCAAGCCCTTAAGATGTGTAGCTTAAAACAGCTTAAAACTCAAAATTGGTAAGCTTAAAAAATATATAAAACAAAATGAAAGATTACTTAGTTTAGATAAAGTAACTGTGGCTTAAACTTCTTTTGAAATAAAGTAAACAGAAATAATGAAAACTATTTTCTTTGGCTTATTAAGACTTAACATTTAAATTAAACTCTATCAAATTAAAGTTGAAAACTTTGTTTTTTTACGCCGTATTTTATCATATTTGGAGTTAAGCCATATAATCACAATTTAAATCAGAATAATGAATCTAATTTATATTTAAATTAAATTGAACTAATTCACGCTTTGAATTAGATGTGCCAGCTGAATAAAATGTTTTGTCCAAGTACTGCCACACCCACATCAGAGTTCTCACTTCTATTGTGCGCTTTTGTGTAGGAATCAGTTAGATTCTGTCATAAATATATCATAATCCCAGGCAGGCATCAACAAATCCACTTGTGAACTTTGTGAATAGCGACCAACTGATGCAAATTCCATGCCATTTAAGCGAATTGTGCTTCAAACTGGGACTGACCACCCGGACACCACCCGGGACACCAGACGGACACCAGTTGTAGACGTTGCACAATTGACGCCGTCAGCGACTCCAAAAGGAGATGCCACAGCGCTTTTGTTGTTCAATCCGACGAATGGGTGGGCGTTAGCAGAAAAGCAAAGATTGTGCAAAGTAATTTAAATAGGGTGGCCTACACTCGAAAAAACTACATACACATATAAATAAATTTGTTAATATTTAAATGAACTACGTTGTTTTTATGAATATAATTTTAATTACTTTTAATACATTTAATTTTGTTTAAATATATACATTTTAATATGTCTTTAATTCTTAAAGATCAGTATGACATTGTATGGACAATTTGTGTAAAAACCGTTTGGTTTATGGAAAATAGACCTCAGAGGTAAAAGGGTTACATTTTATTAAAACTTTGAAAGCTACTAATGGATAACAATTAAATATTAGTTGTATTAAGATTATTAAGATTAAGATTCAAGTCAGTTTAAATGTATTAAGAGTTACTTTGGATAATAATTTTTATTTTTTTTGTTTGTTTAGGCAGCAAACAGGGTGGAGGATACCCTTTTATCTGTCTTATAATAATTTTAATTGTTTAAACACAATTACAATATTTCCATTCAAAATGTATATATTTGTTTTTTTTTTAAGTGTAAAACCTTGTGGCACTTGTGTAAGTCCTGTAAATTACGTCAAGAGAACATTTGTGTCTTTTGCTTGGGCCAACTTATTGTTCTGGCTGCTTTGTGCTAGTTAATATAAAACAACAACAATACAAACTATTTTTTGGTGGGGCACTTGAATTTCACTTTGTCAAACAGTAAACGCCCTCGCCCCCGCCCCCGCCTCTAACTAACCACATCTCTTCGGCTGCGCTCGCATTGCTGTGCGATGTTTTGCGGTGGTAATTGCACGCGCGCTGAAGCATATCGTATGTTGCAGGTTTCCGTTTGCTGGAGAGAACCGGGAGAAACGACCTAAAATAGCGGCGCAACCAAATGCGGAACATGATGATGATGGGAACAACAGCAACAAAATGCGAGGAATTGAAAAAAACGGGGGAGGTTGGGGTTGAGGCCTCGTCAATATTTCCAGCGACAGCTTTTGTTGTATGCACGAATTGTACGTGTTGCAATCTCCAATAGATACAAGCTACAGATACAGCTACAGCTACAGCTACAGCTACAGCTACAGCTACAGATACAGATACAATTGCGAGCGTGCGTGAGTTTGTTCTTCTTTCACGCTTGCTGCACCGCGCTGCGGCCGTGGCAGCTACCACTCCGCATCCGATTTTGACTCGGACTCGGAATCCGACTCGGACTCGCTATCGTATGTTGTGAACATGTTCTTTGTTATGCTGGGTGCTTCTCTCTGTTTTTTTTTTTTTTTGTTTCGCTTATTGGGGCATTTGTATCTGTATCTGAGCCAAGTGCATGGCCCCCGTGCGCCCTTTGGCCCCGTTGCTGTTAACGAAATGCGCCATTAGGGCGCAACCGTGCATAATTACATCTGTAAATGTATTTGTATCTGTATCTGTGCATGTTAATATAAATGTATTTGTATCTGCAGCTGTATCTGTATCTGCGTGCTGCGCCCCTTTTCTGTATTATTTTTTTGGGCCCCTAATTACACGCGCTATGATTGATGTTCTTTAGTGAATTCTATAGTTCCCGATTCCCCATCTCAGCTGGCCTTATCAGCAAGGTCCAGCATTGCTTTTACGCTTCTTTTGTAATATTTTCTTTTTTTGGTTTTTTAATTCTTGCCACCACTTGTACGAAGCAGCTGCACTCAGAACTGTTGCTTACTTACATCAAATTTAAAGCTCATAAATCTTGCTGCAATGTTCACCCACATATAAATATATTATATATAAAGTGCGAACTGCCAAACCACAATAAAATGCAGCCCTTTTAATTTGCCACTCGACACGTCAATTATATAAATCTCTTTTATATTTTGGCTGAAAACATTTCCAAACATAAATAAGAACAGAAAAAGCTTATAGTAGATATAACGAATTTTAGCTACACTTTCTTCACTGATACTCATGAATATTTATTATATATATTATTTTAATTAAATATTACTCAGTTAAATATTTAAATATATACTTTTATTTCGAAATAGTTTTTTTTTTACTTTTACCAACTGCAAATATGTTAAAACAAATTTGTAATACCTCGTGCTCCAATACAACTTTCTCAAATTAAAATACCCTCGACAAAGGTCGCATTAAATAATCTTTATGAAAGCAAAATACTTTGTTTAGTCGTTTTTATTATATATTTCCCCCTCCCAAATGCATACATCAAATAAATTTAAAAATAATGTGTGAATTTCTCTTGGCTCGTTTCAGCTGCAAACAACTACAACAAGAAAACAAAAAACTGGAGCGCCCCTACAAAATAGACAAATTGTCAACGAGCAGTGAATGGTATCGCCCCCACCCCTCACAACTTCTCTATAAAAAAAACTAGGGTATTTGTGTGCGTGAGAAAAGCGAAAAATGGGCAGAGAAATGCGAGCTGATATTTTAAAGTCGGCTGATTATTGATTTCTACAAATATATAAAGCATTGCTCAATGGATAAACACACACGCACCGAGAGAAATAATCTAGTGATTGCATAACGCGAAAACGTGTCAAAAAAAACGTAAATAAAAAAGTATATATAAAAATCAAACTCGAAAAACAGTTGCAGCTGCCGTTGCGGCTACTTTGGTTAATTGATTTCTGTTGCTGCTGCTGCTGCTGCTGTCTTGCGCCAATGCCAATGCAATGAGGCGTTCCAATGCCAACAACAACAACAATCAACTTAACAACAGCAATTCACTGATACCAAGAAAACAACAACAACAAGAAAAGCAACTACTGTGCGACAATTGCGTGCGCGTTTCGGGCGCGTTTTTTGACGCGCGCGTTTTTTAATTAATTTGAAGTGTTGTTGTTGGCCCTTTTCGGCTCTGCGTGAGTTCGTGCGTGTGTGTGTGTGTCCAGCCGGAAATCAGCAATTTAATTTACAATAAGACGCTTTCAAGGAGCCCCAAGTGGAGCAAAACCCATAAAAGAAGTAGCCAAAAAAAACGAAAAGCGGAAAGAGGAAGCAGCACAGAAAAAAGCCAAAATGTTCGCGGGCATCAGAAAAAGACTGGCACGCAAGTGAGTAAAGTCCACGATTACGTTTTACCACTCTTTATTTTATTTTATTTTTTGTATACATTTTTTGTCAACCGTTTGAGCTGCTTTTATTTTATCACTGTTGGCCCTTTTTGGATGTACCCTAACTTAAATAAAAAATCATAAGTTATGTTGAATTGAGACGTTTGTGAAAAACAATATTAAATTGTTATCTTCTAGTTTTATAGATTTTGTTAAAAAAGTTATCATTATTATGATTAACAATACAATAAAATAATACAAATTAAGAATTACCGAATGAGGAAAAACTGCTTAAAGCTAAAAATTAAACACTTAAAATACAAGTTCAGGTTAGGGCAAACAAACTTCGGTTAATCAGGGCGACTCTTCTTGTATTTCTGGCTTTATCAATGTCGTCCCTTCGTTTTCATGGCCCAATTCCGCTGTTAAT
Organism: Drosophila micromelanica; assembly: GCA_004143825.1. Lineage (NCBI taxonomy): Eukaryota > Metazoa > Arthropoda > Insecta > Diptera > Drosophilidae > Drosophila > Drosophila micromelanica. The sequence goes on from SCDY01000207.1 coordinate 105,765, forward strand.
GACTTTCGCGATAAAGGTCAGCTGGGGGCCAAATGCGAAGGGCGCTTGTCAATTTGCAAAATGCGCCAAAAAATATATATATATATAAAATATATATATAAGATATATATATATAAAATATATATATAAGAAAACGCTGCACTCTGTTTTTATAAAATAGTCTACTATTTGCTTAATTAATTTTGTTGCCCAGCTTGAGACCGGGCAGCTGGAATTGGGGCTGTAACTGGCGCTCATTTGAGACGCTCGACCATTGACGATTTGGTCTTTCTATTCTCCGGTCCCCTCTTCATTCATGTCAGTCAGCAGCAATCAGCATCAAGCTAAGCTCGCCCCCCCTTTTCCCCCTCCATGTGACATTGAAGCTCATGAATTTGCTGATTTGTGTAAATATTGCACGTTTCGACAACAATCATCATTCATCATTGAGCGTCATCATTATAATAATCATTTTTTTGTTTTTACTATTTTTTAAGCATGCTTTTTTGTTGCTTTCGGTAAATGAGCCAATTAGCTTAAAATCTTTATTATTAGCTGATTGCTGGCCGAACGAACCGGTTTCTGTTTATCCATAAGCAAAAATTGAATTATGCCACAAATTGGCGGTTAACTGCCTTGCGGCGCGTGTTTTAAACCGCAGACAGATCCAACAGATCTTCCAAGTAATTTCTAAGCACCATTATCAACAATTTTCGTGGGAAATTTATTTTTGTTGAACCCGTGAAAGATGTGAAACTCTAATGAAAGCTATAGAAAGCTGAGAGCCAAAGAATAGTCGGATAATTGTGTGAAGTGTGGGTGCAAATTGTGGCTCAAAGCTCACTCCGAAACCACATATGAGAGTTTTGCAGCCCACTTGAAGTGGCTTACGGGGATTATTTATTTTTGATTGTAAGAATCATGGACTTGGGAATTTATATTCGAAAAATATTTTATTTATTCAATATTTAGGTTTATTTATAAATTAACTTTTCTCGTCTGATATATTTTATATTAAAGCTTATGTATTAAACCAAACGGTTTCTATATCTCCATTCTTTCAATAAAAAACATTTTATTTTTAATTTCAATCAAGTATTCTTAAAGTACTTTAGCTTCTCTTTTAAATGCTCCACTTTAGAGTTTCGCAAAAAGCACTTGAAGGTTCACATCACATGCTCCAGTATATTTATGTCTACATGCATAATTCACACCCACTCTGAAAACTGTTGAAAGCACCTGGTTTATGTGTGGCAGATGACAAAAGACGAGTGTTTTGGTAGTTGCCGCTGTTTACAATTCATGATGTGCTAATTATTACAGAAAAGTGCAGCCAAATGCCTTTTAGCACTTAACGTTGACGGTGACCAGGTGAGAGCGGGAGGGAGTATTAGCAGTGGTTGGGGGTTGTGGGGAGGCGATCCAACAAAAGCTGACAAGACTTTGGGCTCAGGTGCTAAAAACACCTGTGCAAATAGAAACCGAGGCCGACGCCGAGGCCTAAACTCCAGCACTTGGCACTTTTTTGTAGGTGGCAACTCTCATCTGCATAGATATATATATATGTACACATACATATACACAAATACACATACATAAATTGTTGTAGCTTAAAATGTTGCGGAGCCCACACACAAATTTCATAGGAATTAAACGCTTAGAAACGCCTGCGCTCGCTTATGGGAGAGTAAAGAGGGGGGTAGGTGAAGGCGCAGCACGGAAAATGTGGCAATCAAGCGCGACTAAAGTTGAAAATAATTACACCGAAAAGACATAACACACTTTATTCAACATTAAACATTAAACACATTTTATGTGGGGGGGCACAGAACTGAACTTGCAGGCCAAAGCCGAGTGCAGCCCACAAATGCTGCGATAACCACTGAAAACACTGATGAATTCTCACGCATATAAAAGCTAGTAAATAAAAGCCCAACCTCAAGTCACGTTGCAATTATTGTGGCATAACTGTAAACAACACATATAATTACACGCATCCAAGTATCTTAGCAACTAGCATTTATTAATGCATGTCTAATTATGATTGATACGGAAGGGAAAAATTATGTTGCCCGGCAGAAGATACCCTAGTGAAAGTTTAAATGGTTTTCCCATCATTAATATTACAGCATAACTGTTAAGGGGAAGTCGTAAAGTAGATTTCCTAATTAAAATTTGGGAAAGCTTTAAAAACTGTTGAATTTTCTTTTTCATTTTTCAAACAAAGTTTAAATTCAAAAAATTTTTTGAAAATGCTGCAATTGGTTGTAGATTCTATAAATAAATGAAGTTATTTCTTGATTTTTGATACCCTATTAAATATGCACTAAATACCCTATAGCTACGGATATAACAGCCACTAAAATCAGAACACGTACAACTGTTGTTTTTTGGCGCCATTGTTGTTAGTTATTGTTGTTGTTTACACTCGGCCCCAAGCTGTGTTTTCCATTTTGTGCTCATTTCGCTGCTTGGGCTTATTGTTCTGCTTTGCGCTGAGATGTGGAGCCCGACTTATCAAATGTATCTTTGTATCCACTGACAACTTTTGACGCTGCGCATGTGCCACTTAGACGCTTAGACTTTTAGATGCGGGGCCTATGGGCTGAAGGAAATGTGTTGCAACAAAGCGTGGCAACTAGCTGTTAGACACGCAATAACTGTGCGTGTATGTGTGTATCTGTATCTGCAGCCTCGCGCTAATTTCGAGCTAAGATTACAATAAAACAGAACAAACCCCGAGAAAACTGTAGCAATTACCGGATATGCGCAGTTCTTGATAATACAACACAGTGTACCATAAATGTATTTTACGATAGGGTATAAAGTTTTTACTTTTTTCAGTTTCAGTTTCTTTTTTGGGGCCTTTTGCCTAATTGCTGTCGACATTCGATAGGCTTGTGGAGGGTAGCATTGACACAATTTTAACGCTGTCTGCAGTTCAAAGTTCGTTTGCCCTAGCTAAATTTCAACAAAGCATATCAAAGCCGAGGGGGGGGGGGGGGGGCGTGTGTCCGCCCCGATCGATGGGCAGATAGCGCACACTCCATGATATAGTACTTACCCTAGAGCAGAGACACAATGAGCGCGTTCTTTGCCCAGGAGCTGCTTTTGCCGTTGCTTTGTAAGTTGTTTTTTTCCCTCCCCCCCTTGTTGGCTGTCATAAATGCGCCATTAGAGCTAACAACGTATTTTGAACATTTTCTTAGGCAACGCACCCACATTCAAGCCGCCCACAAATCTCCGCCCCCCTCGCATAAAGAGTCGCATTCATTGCACACACAAAAGAAATGCCATTTTATGCATTTCAAGTGCGTCGCCGTCTGTGTACTATCTCACATCTAAGTATCTGCATCTGTATTTCTATATATGTATTTGTATCTTGTGCCTGGGCGCCCCTTTCTGTCTGTTTGTCTGTCTCTCGGTCTGTCAGAGCGCATGAAGTGTCAATTCCATCATAAGCCAAAGTGGCGCACATATCGCATAACGTTTTCACAAAAAAAAAGGGGCGACAGCGACAGGCCAAATCAAAAGAAAATGAAAAATTATTGAACAATTTCTCAAAAAAAAACGACACACATAAATGAAAACGAAGAAGCCGAGATTTGAATGCACTTACACGCATTTGAATGCATTATAACTACTTTAATATATACCTTAATATATAAATAAAGCTTGTTTAGCAAAACTTCACTTTTACTAGTAAATGCAGAAACCTATTAAAGAAAATGCAACTTTCCAGCTGTCATATATGTGTGTAGAAATATTAACATGTGCATGTGTGTGCAATGAACAACAAGAATTTGCACTTAAGCACTCTGTTTTACCATGATAAATTGCATCAATTCGGCTCGATAATAAACCATAAAACGAAACACTTCACTACACAATTTTAAATGCATTTAAACTTTGCTAATTTTTACTTAAGAAAAATATACTATTATATATATAAATAAATTTTTATTTTTACTCGTTTTATGGGCTACTAATAGCTGTTTTTGTGTACTGCATAGTACTTTAAATTTTAATGCTGTTGCAATCGCGTTCAGTGCTGCCAGCTGTTGAAATCGATAAGCTTATCGAAAGCAGATTGATAGAGTGCTGCCCATTAAAGCTAGCTAAAGCAGATTAATTGTTAAAGATTTTAACTTTGGTGCATTAAGCTAAAAATATGGCATTTAAAAATTCAAAATAAATAGTTTTGAAAAGCATTTAATATGATAAACTGTTTTTAATTTAAACACAACATAATAATAATAATGCTAACAGTTTTTTTTTAAATTAATGTCAATTAATACAAAAGCTATAAAAAATTTAATATGTCCAACCTTAGAGTGTTCAAAACGAGCACAATGAAAGCATCAAATAGGCGTCTGTCTTCTCGGCCGTTTGACAGCAAACACGCTGCACACGGCGCTGGCTGCGATGGCTCATCCATCCACATCGCACAATTCCATTCCAAAGATGCAGATACAACTCCGACACCGACACTGATACAGATTCAATTTGGGTGTGACAATTGCAGCCGCAGACGCGACGCCATAATGATGAATCCTTTTTTAATGAGCAGCTGACATATGAATATGTATTCATATAGATGGGAAAAGGGGGGGTGGACATAGCAATTTATTATCGCCAGCCATACGGTCCGCAACGAAGGAGAAGGAGGAGGAGGGGTCGCAACTATGCGCCGTTTTTTCTGCGCTTCAACCGCAAACTTGAATCATAAATTTTCCACCTTTGACGCGTGGAATGACCCTAACCTACCCAAATATTTGCTCGGTTTTGTTATGTTTATTGCGCTGTGACATGCAAAGTGCGTTTTTTTGAAATGCCAATGAACGATATACAATACAATATTAATATATATACATATTTCTTATAAAGTTCTCGCTTGTAAATGAAGACCTTTTGAAGTTACCTATTTTTGAGAAATTAGATATCTTGAAACTATACTTTGTTTTTAAAATATCTATTAATTTTTTGAAAAACCATTTATTAATTTTTAACAAAAATTTAAATTAAATTTTTTTATTTCTTTGGTATTATTTAATTTATTTTTTCATTGCTTAATTCATTTAATTTTTACTCTCAATTTAACACTGTTTTTGTGCTGTTCTAATTTGCGAGTGAACACTGTATTTTATGCGCTTTTTTTATCCGTTTGTACTTGTTTTCTAATTAAAATTTTGCCCTTAACGTTTGCTTTAAACGCAAACTTGTTTCTGGCCGGTGGTTACGGCCAAACACGCCCAGTTACCAGACCCACTTTTCACCCGTCCCCCCTCGCTTCTCTTCCCAATTTTTGGGGGGCGTTGACGCGCTTTACAGCCGCTAAGCGCCAACAACAACAACAATGGGGCATTGTTAGACGTGAGGCAAGCAAATGTTTGTTGATAAATAAAATGTATATGGTATGTATATGTGCTGTGGCAGGTGGTCAGCACACAGACACAGATATATTATATATAAATATATAGTACATTTCTAGCACAATAGAGCGAGTGCGTTATCTGAGCGCGGAAATGGCGCATTGAGCCTGTGTTTATGGGTCATTAGGGTGTTGACCAAGTTGCCCGGTCGCAAACAAATTCGCCCCAAATAATTAGCATGCCATTGTGTCCTTGAGGGACACCTTCTGGGAATTGCTAACGGATAGCTGACAACCGATAGCTGATCAGATGATAGCTGATAGCTGATTGTTGCGCTTCCGCCACCAACAAAATCTGCATGCAAAGTCGATGACGGCGCGTTTTGGCATGCAAATAACTTTCTAAACTTATGGCTGCACCTTGACGGCTTCCTTTCAATACATATATGCACATATATGTATGTATACTCTACAAGAACGAGGCTTGGCCGGGCGGCATATGCCAGTCAATCAGTTTCAGCTGTGTGAAGTGTTTGCACAGGTAAACACAAAGTGTCCACTTGACTTCCGTTTTGCTGATTGCTTCGTTGTTGTTGTGTTGTTGTTGTGTTGTTGTTGTGTTGTTGTTGTGTTGTTGTTGTTTCGATTCCCGGAATCGCAACTCGAAACTCCAAAACGTGACATGTGCCGACGTCCACATCGATGTTTGCCATAGTTTCTGTTACTGCGGTTTAATTCATAGCATTTGCATAGGCATTTGGCATTTGTGCTGGTATTTACATAGTGACACCCACAACCCTACCCACCTCCCCCCTCCTTCCTGGTTGTTTGTTTATTTGCATAAATATTTACAAATGGCAGCACGAATCGCTTCAAATGGCCCAGCATAAAACACTTTAGCGCTCCATTTGACGGCCAATTGGCTAGCTAAAAAATTGCTGCCAGGTTGTTTGCTTGCTGGCCAATAAAGTTCAAATAAATATCTATCGATGCCGGAAATAGTTATATTCATACAATTCAATTGCTATAAGTGGCTAAATTAAAATTGGAAATAAAGTGAATAATAATTTACAAATTAAATAGATTTTAATCGACATTTTTTAGAGCTTTAAAATGCCTATTTTATAACAATGCTTAATATCTCTATAAAAAGTCTAACGTGGCCAACTTTATATTGTCTTTTATTTTTTCTTTGTTTTTGCCGATTTTCCTCGACTTCCATTTTCCAATATGTCAATTGTCAAACTGCGGTCGCCGAGATCTCATTACGATCTACGATCCGTCGACGCGTCGCACTCAATTATGTGAATGTTGAGGCTATGTAAATGGTTTCCTGTTTCCAGCCGCAGCACAATTATATGATGGTTATCAGATCTGTTTTACCCGTATATGCAGAGTATGCCCACAATAAATCTTGGCTTTATCCCAGTTGTTTTCTTCTTTTGTTGTTAACGCTCATGTTGTCAAATTATGCAAATTTCAAGTGTGGGCTTCAAAATCAGTTATGAGAGGAGAGAGAGAGAGTAATAGAGAGAACGAGCGAGAGATGCCCTCCAAAAACAGATTTGGGTCATTGATTTAGCTTCGATGGAGCATCAACACATTGTCAGCGTCCAAAGGAGTGTTGAAATCAGATGCAAGCAAGCACCAAAGTCAAAGTGAACAGAAATAGCAGCAACTACTCAAATTTCTCATTACATTAATCACACCCACAGCGCTTAAGCACTAGTAAATAACTGAAAAAGAAATGGTTTATTTTTGAATATGGAAGATTAAATACCCTTGCATTATATATCTATTATAAGCCACAAAAGAGAAAAAGATTTCTTGAAAATAAATTTTGTTTTTCTATAGTGAAGAATCTATTAATGAAACAGTTCAAGATTATTTATATGTCTTTTTCAGTGCGTTACATGTTTCATTACCAAGTTATTAAACCCTTTTTTGACGAGTATCACAATGAGTAAAAAATACTTGGTTGGCTGCAGCTAAAATGGCCAAGTTAACAACGGGCCTTGACGCTGCTACTTCTGTCTCTTCACCTTAGTCAACTGCAGCTGCATCCTTTTGGCTTGTTTGACTTTGCTTTACACTTTTGTACACGCAGTAAGCGGAGACCCCATTTGAATTGTAAACAGACTTTGGACACGCCTATTTGGGTTATGCTGCCGCTGCCGCTGCATGGATGCATGGATGCGTACCCGCCCCGTACGACGAGTGCTATATGGTATATATATGCACATATATGCTTGTTGTCGGATTTCGTTACAAGTCTGCAAAAAATAAATGGGTTAGTGAACGTGGCGGCCCTTTAGAATGTGCAGCGGCGCGTTCAGCGCGGATTTATAACGGAAGCTTAGCCCGTTCGGCTCGCGCGCTCATGAATAAATTAACAATTGCTGGCGAAAAATTAACATACACACATAAATACTTTACACTAAATGAACATATGTGCACTTTCCATTCAAGGCTAAATGTTGGCTGATTCCCTGTAATAAAATGAAAATAAATGCTAAAAATTAAGATATTAACCGAATCTTGGATAAGTAGTTCATGAACTGAACATTAATTCGAACCGTAAACAGAACCAACTTGAACCTGTTTGGCTACTCTCTCTCTCTCCTATCAATTAGCATAAAAGGCCAACGCTCCGCATCGATTAATCGATCTTTAGCCGCATAAATTATGCAATTCACAAATCAAATCAGTAGCGTTTGACTTGAAAACCTTTTTTTTGCAAGCTCCAAGGATGCTGTGCTTTAAATCTCTATATGTCCATATCCAGGTCTATGTCTCTGGCTCTGGCTATGTCTACATCTGCGTGTGGTCAGTGGCCGGCGCCCACGCCCCTTGTCAGCGGGAGAGGGGAGGGGAGCACCCACAAACATAGAGCAAACAGTGAGCTGCACACTGGTCTGCCTGACAGTTGGACAGTTGGACAGCTGACTAGCTGGAACATTGGGCGTTTTCAACTTCGATTTTCAATATATGCATGACACGAGGCGGGGGCGGTGCAAGCTTTCGAATTGCAGTCGCAAATTATTGCAGAACTGTAAATTATTTGCACTGTCGACCTCATTGTCAGCGCTTTAAAAACTTAAACACACACACGCAGCTTGCATGGGCGTCTCACTTTGGGGAGATTTTCATGACAGTCGATTTAATTCAACGCGTTTTATGCAAATTTCGCATTTTGTTTGGGTGTAAATGCTCCAAAACAGCCAGTAATTATGAGTGTGTGTTTGTGTGTTTCTGTGTGTGTGCGATGGTACTTAGCTGAAATTACAGTCTGAAAAACCAGTCTAAATTGCTATTAATGCTAGCTTTAATTAGTTGGCAGTTATAATAAAGTCGTAAATATAAATGCCAACAATATACAGCTATAAATCAAGACTTTAAACTGAATGGAAAACTTGATTTGAATAGATTACGATTTTAAATGCACTCTGGCATTTTACAATTCAGTTGCTTTATTATATGCAACAAAGGCATAAAAGTTGAAAAGACGCGGTTAAGTATATATATTTTGTAATCAGTAGTAAAATCTTAGTCAATCGAGCGGGCTGTCTGTTTATTCTCTTTTTTCCAATTATCGATCCCAAGATCGATAACTATGGTTTTCTTCGTTTAGCAACCCTACATTTGGATTGTGTGTTATTTTAGATATTGTATATCAACAATCGATCATTTTTATTTGAAAATATCAATAGCTTCATCAACAATCAGTTCTTATCGAATTACAACAGCAGTTTTGTAACCTTATCTTGTATATTATAAAATTTAGAGAATTATATGATATCTCTCAGTTGGACCTTCACTTGATCACACTTTAACTGGTCTTTTTTATTTAATCAAAAATGAAGTATTAGGCAAGTGTCATCTCTTGCCCAAAAAATCTTAAAAGCCTCTAAGTATTTATTGTATCTTACTTCAGCTATAATTATATATAAAACGCGGCTTATCGGAACAACCCCCAAAAGTTCCACACAACGTAATTACTTTCCCTAAATTGCTTTGAAGGGTCTTGGGGTCAGCCTCCGCTTTCAGGATCGGTCAGCCAAGAAATAAGCGCCTTATGTGGCTTATTTGTATCTCAAATTAAAAAAAGAAAAGAAAAAGAAATAGCCATTAAATGCAAGCCAAAGTGTTGCCAGCTACTTTTTTTCTGCTCTTTTCGCTGTGCAATATTTATTTTTATGCCAACTGCAGTGCCCATTGATAAGCGCCGGACAGGGAAAGAAGAGGTGCTGGGGCAGGGGCGTCGGGGAGGGCGAGGAGGTGCAGGAAGAGAAGTCGACGGAGATGGGGCAACAACGACAGCGAAAATTTATGGTCGTCACATAAAACGCATAATCAGTAAACGAATGTGCCGCACAAGAGCGCCGGATTAACCGAATGACCGGACGGATGGACAAGCTTCTGACTGCGCTCCCTGGTCCTCCCTCCTCCCCACACACCCCTCCCTCAGCTACCACTCTGTTAAAATGATTGCGCGCTTGACGAATGTGCAAAATTTAACGATATCAGAAGTGAGCATAAGTATATTTATTTTATTAAATATATGTATTTATTTTTATATGTCTGCCTATATATATCTGAATGCGAGTGTATTTGAGAATTATACTCGCCATATTGTCATTAAGGGCATATTTATTATACTTTTAAGTAAGGTTATGGAGTATGATTTAAAGTTTTCTTTGAAAATTTAAATTTTAACTAAAAGTTGGTCACGAACAATGTTCGAACCTAGAAAATTTTTTTCGAATTTGCACACTTGATTTTTTAAATAGTTTTTGAAATGAACTTGTGACGGGTATGGGACAGTCGAGCACACTCTGATAGATATATTCATACATATTTACTCCCTATTGTGGTGTATGCATTTGTGCATTTTTTTATTGCTTATGCGCCAACGGAAGCAATGTTGATGGGAATGCAAATGCTTTGGGGCTTTGCATGGACTGCACCTTAAAAGGCCCGGAGAGCCGGAGAATGAGTCACGGGCGCTAAATTAGATTCCTAAAGTGCAACGTCTGCACTTTGCACCTCGGCTCGCTGTCAATTGATTAAAAGGGGCGGGGGGCGATTGTCGTATAGCTGGCTGTTAATTAAAGCCCTGTAATGCCATTAGTTGGCCTTTTGACTTGGCATTGATGAGGCAGCGATGCCGCGCTAATTAAGTTTGCATCAAATGCAGCAGAGGAGCTGGCGGCATGAGTCACGTGACGTGACGTGACAAGGCAACACACAAGGCGAAGTCCAGACCAGTTGGCCAATTGGCTAGTTTGATAACAGTTAAATTGATTTTGATTGCTTTATTTGATGATCATAAATCAAAGGCGCATAGAACAGCGACGCGGCACGTGGGCAGCATTTGAAAAGCAAAGTGAAATACTTGCCACAGATGGACGCAGATATGAAGTTGACTCTGCAGTGGCCACTGCCCACTTGGCCAGTGTCATGCTGCAGCTCCAACTGTCAGACAGACGGACGCACGGACAGACAGCCGGACACACGAAACGAAACATTTTGTGCGATTTGCTTGTAAGTTAGGCATACCCTGTACTTGTTAGAAAGGTGTAAGATGGGGTATATTAGTATTGTGTAACACCAAAAAAGATCGAGACTAAAAGTTTTTTATTAAAATATAAAATAATAATACTTATTTAAATTTATATTATTTTAAATAAATTTAAAGACATAGCAGGGTATCTGCCAGTTTAAACTCTCGACTCGCGCACTTTTACTTGTTACTGCAGCTTTTGGTGGCGTCCATTTATTATACTGTAGTTTGCAGCAGTTGCCGCTAAAAGAGTTGAGCATTAGACTTGGCCAAAAACTGGATTGCCAGCGTTTGGTTGAATGCACGCAGCCAAGTCAAGGCATTTGGCCACAGTCGAAGTCGAATCCGGAGCTGGAGTTGGAGTCGGAGCCGGAGCTCAAGTTGGAGTTGAAGCTGTGTTGCCCACTCGAATGCCTCCAAGTGCCAATTTTATCAAATTATTTGCACTTAACTCGCCAATTCAATTTGAAATAACGAGCAAATTGTTGTTGCAATTGTTGTTGTTAGCAATCGGGTTATGGCCGACATGTGCGCACGCTAACCACTGTCCACATTCGTTTGACATGCAAAGCAAAAACAAACGCAGGATATCGATTGCACGCATATTCCTTGCGCCTGGCCCGGCCAGGGCATTTAACAGGCGCAGGTGCTCGATAATCGATATCTTTGACGGCTGCAAAATATTGGGTCACGTCAATAATGCCGCTGGGTGGCAACACTGTCAAAGCCAACTATTCTTATGGGAACATGGCCACAGGGCACAGTGGTACTAAGAACCCTAGTTTAAAATCAATTTAATTTGTAATTTAAATCAATTATGTGTAAATTATTGTGACAACGATTTTATAAAAACTTACAAAATAACAGAAGCTAAATCTAAATATAAAGAATAGTTTGATTGCAATTTTCTCAAAATTTATTTTTGACTAGTCAAATCATATTATTTAATTAATGCTGAATAACCCAAATGAATTATTATTATAATAGATTATAAACACAAAAAGAGTATACACATTTTTTTATTAAACTTGAGCAATAACACTGTGAAAATATTTAATTTCCAAATATTTGCTTTTATCAATTTTATCAATCAAATTGCAACACATTTTTAAATACCAACGAATCAGTGTGCAGTGGATTTTGATTGCATTATTAACCGTGTGTGTGTGAAAGTGTGTGGTGTGTACTTAGTTGTTTTTATTAAGGCACTTGGAGATTTGTTGTGTGTGTGTGTGTGTGTGTGTGTGTGTGTGTGTGTGTGTGTGTGTGTGAGTGTATTGCAACACTTTGCTCCAGATTAGCTGTTAAAGCTTTGTGCCGGCCAGCTGGCTGGGCTAATACAATAATTTTGACACTTCTTGGGGGTGCCGGTTGCCGATTACGAGCATTGGGCAAGATTCGAGCTATGCAACCGATACGATCGGGCGGCCCACGAGCTCGCGTTCGCTGGCTCCAATGCTGGAGCTGGTGGAGCTGGTCGAGCAGGTTTTGTGTGTGCCACAGACACAGCGGCTGCAGTTGGGCATGTTGAAGGCTGTCAGTTGGTATTAATCAAGCGCTGTCTCTATCTTTCATTCATTTCACATTTTCATCTTCTTCTTTGTTATTTGTGTGCTTGCAGACAAAACGAGAAGGATTGCGATGAGGATGACAAGGACGATGTGCACGATATAATGCCGCCGGCAAATTATATACAAATCTCACAGGGCAAAATACAGCTGGTGCATCAGGCCCGTTCACTGGAGCACGAGCCGGCGCTGACCTTGGAGCGTGCCAACGATAAGGTGAGTGCGGCAGGATTAGTTACAGGATTAGTTATACCAAAGACAATATAAATACTATAGTATAAATACTATAGTATAAATATAGTATAAATACTATAGTATAAATACTATAGAATTTATATTGTCTTTGGTTATACTCCACCCCTTTTAGAAAAACCCGCTTGGTGCTGGTAAAAACAAAAACTCGCTCGCTTTGGTAGCATTCCAATTAGAAATATATATATATTACCAAATAGAACAAATAAAACCCATCCATTGTCATTTTGATAACCCCCCGGAAAACAGGCAATGCAACTAACCCAAAACCCCCATCTGAATACCTTTTCATGTGGGCTGCTAACCCAATTTACTAGCCACTTTTTCCGCCTGGGAAAAGCGCAGCAGCGGCAGCTTTTCCGCGTAGCGTGTGCAAAAAAAAAAAACTTTGCATGCAAAAAAAGCCTGTGAAACAAACACCTTTTGAACCCCAGAGTCGAGTGGAGCCACTTGAACTCGTTAACGTGCCATTTAAGACACATCCAGGAGGCCGACAGCCCACAGATTGATGAACCAAAATATTCCTCAAATGCAAATGCACTCTTGACATGCAGTTTAACCTAGTGCTAAAGTTTAACTCTGCTGCGATCTGTGAAAGTCGCTAACAAAACAAACTTTGAACTGCGAATCTTCATTTCATGTGTTTGCCCAATAAATCTGCGGGGTTCGCTATCGGATCTGTCTATCTGCTGCGAATGCTGCTGATAACCTACATAATATGTAGTTATTTTGAAGTTCAACTAACGATCATCTTTCTCAACATTTGCGCGATTTGATCTCTAGAAGATTTATATTGTGCCAAGTTTTTGTAAAAATGCGGTTTACTTTCATCTTTACCCAATCTTCAGATTCTACGAACGAGGTTATAATTACCATTCTTTTTGAATGTTTCATAGTATAATATGAAAATGATATATGATTGCTGAAATGAGAATATTGCTAAACTTAATTTTTATTAGTGTTGTGGCCTATATTCTAAACAGAATATCATTTAGATTTAGGGTGTGATTTATATAAATTTATTTAATAGGTGAATACAGTACATATTCTAAAATATAAAACGAAAAAAAAAATTCAAGTTTAAATATTTAATGCACCGAATTTTATCAATTTGATAACTTAATTAGGTATATAATTCTTAACATTCCCATAATTTCAAAATATTGTATTCTGGGTTGTAATTTGAATTATCTCAACTTTAATTATACAAAATTATCATATGCTCTCATTTTTATTTAGCACAGTTTCTACGAACTTTTGTACTAAAATCCAAGATTTGTTGAGCTTGTTTGTTTGGATTACTCTCTTTTGGCCATGTTAACTAGTGTTTGGACAGTATTCAGACTGTGTTCGGACCGTGTTTAGAGCGTGTTTAGTTAAGCGTTCCCATCAGCTAGAAAAGAGCGACCATGGGGCTTTCAGTGCTGGCCACCGTCGCTGCCGTTCACTGATCACGTTCACGTTCACGTTCCGACTTCCGTGACGCTTTAATAGCACTAAGTATGGCGCAGGCGCGCAGTGGAGCACTTGATTTATGGCCAGACAGAAAACACGTCCACATCGCCATGGCCATGGCCCATAAGCAGCTGCAAATGAGCTGGGCAAATCTTCTATGTAAATGGCTAACCGGCGATGCTGTAATGTTTCCCAGAAATCTCTAGCTGTTGCTAATTGAAGCTTCTTTGAGCCAAGTGCGCAGCTGTTTGGCCTGACAGCCTTTGAGCCCGGCCCGCCCCACAGTGAGGGGCCTCTGGTGTGTGTGCGTGTGTATCGATTACCAAAGCCACACACATGCTGAGAAATCTCTCTCTCCAACTGGCAACTGGCTAACAAAGGAGACGCCCACTCACAACTGGCTGCAGTTGCTCCGCTCGCAAATGCGCTAAATGGCATCTTGATTATGCCGACGCTGCTGCTGCGCTGACAGACGTCGCATACAATAGACCTGCTGCTGCTGTTGCTGCTGCTGCTGTTGCTGCTGCTGCTGCTGTTGCTGTTGCTGCTGCACTGCATCCCAGCCTTGTCATCAGAACCCAGTCACGTTCTGCGCTCTGCGTTGCAGTTGCATTTGTGCGACGTCTGATTGAAAAAGTTCATTGAACGTTGGGCAATTTATGTGCAACGTTTGCACTACGTCTCCCTTCGCCCCCTGCTTGAATCTTTGTTTGTTTATTTATTTGCCAGCTTGTTGGCAATTGCTTGGGTTTCAGTTTCGCATGGGACTCAGCTGTTGCTGTTGCAGTTGCTGTTGCAGTTGCAGTTGCAGTTGCACATGCGCAGCATGCAGGATTCGTCTGTCTTTGTTGTGCTGTGCGTGTGCGTGTGTGCGTGGCAAATAACAAGAAATCTTTGCTTCTTATTCATAGACTCCACAATCTTACAGAAGGTATATAAAAGTCAGCTAGATAGAGAAAATATAAGATATTTATATATATATTAATTTAATACAAATATTTTTTTTTGTTTTTTTGCTTATAGTTGAATGTTGTTTTTCAGGACTCTATCTATAGTTATTTTAGAATGTGCTAGGGTTGGGTACAACAAAGTCGACTACAATCAACTTTATATTGTTCAGATTAGCAAATTTTTTTATAACAAAGCACACACTTGCACCGCTTATAGGTTAGGCCCGCATAAGTATATATCAAGCACAACATTTATGACAAAACGACAAACGATATAAGCCTGCATATATACACCTATATTTATGTGTGTACCTCTTCGCAGCCGTGAAATGGACTCCACTTAACCCACTCGGCGTCTGCGTAATTTCCTGCCACAAATCACATGGCTCATTCATGCTTAAGGCCAGGCTCGCATTGGGATTGTTGTGTTCAGACATATATAAATATACTAATATATTTCTATGGCATTTATTAATTTCTTTAACACCAAAAAGCGGCAACAACAAATTAAACAATTTGTCTATTGCGCAAAAAAAAATGTATATACATGTGTATATATGAAAAATATAAAATTAATTTTTCTATTATATTTGTCTATGTTGTTCGAGCTATAACAATATAAATTTTACAACTTCCACAACTAATTTTTAGTGTTTAAGAAAAATGTTTTACGATTTCTTTGATTGTCTGTCTCTTTTTTGTTCATTATCTATCTCTCTTTTTCTATGTGCTGCTTTTAGCATTTGTTTTTACGATCCCATTTTAATTTGTTGGCCGTTTTTGTAGCCGCAACTTTGTCAGGCGCTTCTGAACCTCTGGACCCCCTGTCTGGGGTTAATAAGCTGCCTGGCGACAACTGCCCGTAAAATACATTTGTATATATATATATATTGTGTGTGTAGCTCCAACTCCAATTATGAAACTGTCATTCCCACTTCCTGCTTAGCGCACAACACCCACCAGCTCAAACCATATATGTGGATCCATTGTGCCGGCTGCTACCAACACCGAATTCATAGATACGCCTCGACTATCGGCTGCACAAAAGATCTTTTTTTCGAGCTCTTTTTCGTTTGCTGTGCTGTGCGGCAAGTGGTTTCTTTGTTCGTGCCACAGTTTGTTGCATGCCATTCTGGAGTGAATTATTGGGCATGCACACCTGCAAACCAGATTGCAGCTTGGCCAAAAACTCCCGCTTGCCAGAAACAGCAACAGCAATAGGCCCAGACCTTCGCATCGCGTGCGGATTAAGCAACTTTATTGTTGTGCATTTCGGCCAAACAACAAAATCACAAAATAAATAAATTTAAAAAAACTAAGTTCACTGATTTGGTTTTCTGTGCACCTTGAAGCCATTTCAACAATTTGGGCAATCACAAACTCGTAAATTAATTTAAATCGCTTCACATTACAGTCGCCACCTTTTCAAAACTTGCTTGAATACTGCACAAATATTTCGAGTTAATTTTTTGAGATCAGTTTCTCATGTTCCACTTAAAGTTCATGTCGGTTGACTAATAGTTAAATTACAGTTTGTTATCTTAGATAAATGTTTCAATTGCCCGCAAATGTGGCAACGCTGCAGCTGTCAAGTTGGCAGCTTTTATTCAACTTTTTATCGTGGTTGCCAAAAATTACACAAAGTGATTGCATATTAAGTAAACAGTGAAGTATTTTAAGTTTGCCAAAACTATTTGTTCATGATTTGTACTATAGATTGATTCTACATTCAAAATATATGCACTTTTGAAAATAAAATTTTGTTTGACTTTTTTTGAAAAAATCATGTACATCCCCTTACTCATTTTCGAAAAAAAAATTTTTTTTTCAAAATTTAGAATTGCGAATTTTTGTTTTTAATCAATTGTATTTATCATAATTAGTATACAAAACAACATTAAAGACGATTTTGGGGGGTAAATTTTTTGGTCAAAAATCATGCTAAAATTTACAAAAATTTTGACAAGTAAAACTCTCGGATCCATAGCTCCCATATTTCAAACACCCATAACTTTGTCAAAACTGAACCGATTTTCATGTTTGATGACATTTTTTTTGTCCTATAAATTGATTCTACATTCAAAATATATGCACTTTTGAAAATAATTTTTTTTTTAATTTTTTGGTCAATAAACCATGTACCCCCCCTTATGAATTTTCAAAAAAAATTTTTATTCAAAATTTAGAATTGCGAATTTTTGTTGTTAATCAATTGTATTTATCATAATTAGTATACAAAACAACATTAAAGACGATTTTGGGAGAGTAAATTTTTTGGTCAAAAATCATGCTAAAATTTACAACAATTTTGACAAGTAAAACTCTCGGATCCATAGCTCCCATATTTCAAACACCCATAACTTTGTCAAAACTGAACCGATTTTCATGTTTGATGACATTTTTACTTTTGAAAATATTTTTTTTTTGAACTTTTTGGTCAATAAACCATGTCCCCCCCCTTATGAATTTAAAAAAACAATTTTTGTTCAAAATTTAGAATTGCGAATTTTTGTTTTTAATCAATTGTATTTATCATAATTAGTATACAAAACAACATTAAAGGCGATTTTGACAAGTAAAACTCTCGGATCCATACTTCAAACACCCATAACTTTGTCAAAACTGAACCGATTTTCATGTTTGATGGCATTTTTTTCATGATTTGACCCATAAATTGATTCTACATTTAAAATATATGCACTTTTGAAAAAAAAATTTTTTTTGACTTTTTTGGAAAAAATTATGTTCTTGCCCTTACTCATTTTCGAAAATTTGACAAAAATTTTGACATATATGATTTTTTAATCTCTCATAACTTTGTTTAAACTGGTTATTGTTAACATATGCTTACACACACACACTACACACACACACACATGACATTTACACACACTTACGGCGCTTTCGTTTCATGGGCCATCTGTCGTAACCCTCACACGCACACCCACACACACACTCACTAGCACACTTATCTTAGCACATACAAGTATAAAATTCGCACCGCTAAATATACATAAAAAGCTTCCTGTTGGGGAATCTGCTCAGATTTGGTAGCCATATATTAGCCATATGCTATTTTGTTCCTCAGTTTGCGTTTCTTTTTGTTGTTTTTGCAGGATGTGTTGGAAAAGCGCATGATTGAGATTGAAGGCGCGCTGCTGCGTTTGCAGGAGCAGTTCCAAAAAGTGAGTATAAGCCCAAAAAATTCCCCGAAAAGTTCCCATCAGCCCCATTGCCCTACCCGGATATAGCCAGACTTCGACAATAAGCATCTTGGCGTTGCCAGAGCTCAACGAGTTTAATTTCCTGTGCGGTCACTGGGCGGCCGGGACCTGAGAAGATTGTCAAGGGTTTGTGGTATTATGTTCAGCTTGGTTCACATGGACATGGCGAACATTTCAGTCAGCTTCAACTCCCCTTCTCTCCCCTCCCCGCCCCTGGTCGTAGGCGTTGCCATGTGGGGTCATTAATTGTGCTGTTGGCATTTTGCTTACAGTCGTTTGCGCTCTGTGGTTTATGTGGTCAACCGGGTGGGGCAAGCTTTGCATATGCCACACAGAAAAAGCAACAACAATTCCTGGTCAGCAAGGTCGCCCGGACTTGGGCTTAGTAATTAAAAGTTACAAGCTTTAATTACACGCATCCAAAAATTAAATTATCAAAACATGGCAACTGGGCGTGAATTCTAAACCAGACTCCAGACAGACTCGGAACAACAGTTTTGACTTTGGGTCCAACTTCAACCCAACTTCAGTTGTTGACCCTTTTTCCCCCTATTTGTTGTGTGTCCAAATGACTTGCTCAACACCTTTTCTGGGCCCATCAACTCGAAAGGCAAATCTCTATCTAAATGGCTCATCTTGAGGCATCTTCGGGCGGGCGCCTGTTTTATGGCCTAGGCATACGCATTTCCGGATTTAGGTAATTGAATTTGATAACAGACTCAGAACTTTCTTTTTCGCCTACGTTCGTTGCCCAAATAAATGGCCAGCGAGTTAAACGCACAGCGGAGTTTATGGTGTGAAAAGACGCAGCGTGCGGCCCCAAAAAAAATACCATCGCTAGCTTCGACTTGGCTGCTGCTGCTGCTCCTGGCCAATGATTTCCGCAACGAAATTGCTGACGCCCGGCCACAGGAAACGCCGGAGACAAAAACTGGCAAAAACTGAGCCTCCCCAAACAAAAAATAAGTACATGTGAGACGAGGGCGTGTTCCTCTGCCTTGGCTAAGGTTCTATGGGCTGGCAAAAGCGCAAATTTACGAGCCTTGGCAATGGCCCACCCGCCAGCTCCAGCCACCCGATCCATCCTCTAGCTCGTTATCGCAGCTCCATGCACCTCGCCTGCGTCTTTTGGGCTCATGCATGGGAATCCGATTACTTTGGCCGTATGCGCATTCCTTTTCTTAATATTCTTTCTTTGGTATGGGTATGTTGGTTTTATTACCCATGCTTTATATAACTTAATGAAATTGAACTGAAATATATCTCTTTGCGAGTGCATCCGATTTTGGTATATTATATAGCTATCATAGGAAGAATAAGTCGGAAATGGAATTCATGTGTGAACAACTTTTTTGTTTCCCAATATATCTTATATAAGGAAAATAAACAAAATCTTCTTAATATTAGATCACTATATTATATAGCTGTCATAAGAAATATCAGTCGAAAAAAAGAGTAAAACAAAAATTGAAAAAAAAAAACTTTATTTTATTTGGCTAAGATTCGATTGGAAGGGCATTGAATCGTTTATCTCCTGAACCCAGCTTTTTCCTTGTTGTTTTTCTTTTTTCTCCTATTTTTCTTACTTCCACTTCGACATTTGGTGGTCGCATGAGATACATGAGCTACCGTTTCCTCGACGTCTGCTCCTCGACAATATTTCTGCACTTTATCTGTCTGTAAATAACGATTAACTATGTTGCTGCCAACTGCCAGCCACAGTCCCCCAACTCCATTCGACGTTGTCGCCCATTGCCACTGTCCTTTGGTTTCACTTAGACGTAGTTTGGCGTCGGCATCTGCCTCCTGCCTCCTGCCTCCTGGTGGCACGCCCGCTGGGTGTGTGCTTTATTGTTATTGGCATATCAGTGGCTCGACGAGCTGCAGAGAAAGAGAGAGAGAGAGAGGGGGGCGGCAGTGACAAGTCAGCCCAAAAGTGTGAATGTTGCAAAATGTTGAGGCACAGGCAGCAAAACCAAGACAGCTTTGCTGGCCATGTGGCATGCAATAAATGGCACGATTCAATGAATATCCATCTTATGATTCGCCATGCTCTTATCAACAACATCATGATCATCATCTGTTTTTAATTTGGGCAAGTTGGAAGCTGTGGGAGGAAGTTCGACAGGCGGGGGGGAGCTAAAGCACTTTGTGCGAGTACTCGCATTACTTCTATTCGAAATGTAATTGATTCGCATCTGATTACGCTTGTAACCACTGCTAGTTGGTTGAATATATATATGTATGTATATTTTATAGAAGGAATGCAATATTATCAATTGATTGGCTGCACAAACCGCAGAGCATTGGCCACACAGTCAATGTTACCCCAAACAAATGATGATTTATTGATTATTAATAATGTGGAATGGGCAACATTGAATTTCTGGTGGAACACAATTTGTACATAAATTTAGTTTAGATGAAATTTGGGAACTATGTTTACTTGGAACTTTATGTTAATCGTATAACAGTAGAGACATCTCTATGCGATTCTCGTGAATTTAAGTAATGCCTGTAATTATATTTTATAATCTATCTCTCTCTCACCCTCTCTATATCTTTCTCTCTCTCTTTTTATTTCTCTATCTCTCTCTCTCTCTCTCTCTCTCTCTCTCTCTCTCTCTCTCTCTCTCTCTCTTATTCATTCTCTGACTCTCTCATATTCATAGCTTGGAAATTTGTCAGCTAGCTCTTTCTTCCTACACTGACCTCGAACCTGCAGCTGGGATTCAATTGATTTTTGCAGTTGTCCATTCAACCCTATTGTGATCTCCATGCTGGCCACATGTTTCACCTGGTTTTGTATCAGTTTCCATAGACAACTTGAGAGAGTTGGCAATTTCTTCGTTGTTCGAGTCCGAGCACTTGACGGGACAGCTCAGGCTCTTAACCCTACTCAAATTTCTGACAGCTGTTGTTGGATTTAGCTATTTTGGATATTCTGTTGCAAAGCTGAGCCGGGACTGGGCATCGAGTTCCCAAGTGCTTCGTGTGACATTTAAGCCCTGCCGCACAATGGGCATGAATGGGAATTGTGCGACATGAAAATCGCTCAAATATTTAGCTATGGAATTAAAAAAAAAAAGAATACAAACAACATTCGGGCGTCAAAAAAGCGACTCGGATTTGTTTGAATTTTATGTTTGTGTTGTTTTTGTCTTTGTGTTCTGTGTGCTTTTCATCAGTGATAAATCAACAAGCCGAGCGGAAAATGCAAACGTCGCATTTGCCCCTTTTTACCCAGTGTCAAATATTGGCCATTTGCTAATGAAGTCGACGTGAAAGCTGGGTAACAGGACAAAAAAAACAGTCCAAGGCAAAATTTGTCAGCCAATTTATTAGATGTAAGCCCCCCAAACCCTGTCGCTGCCTCAGCTGCATTGCCAGCTATTGATTCAGCTTTAGCTGCTGCTTGGGACTTGGCACGAGCCCCTGCCTGGAGTTGGCAACAATAGCCAAGTTTCGACACCAGCACGTGCTCAATTTTTAATTCCAATGCAGTCCACCCAATCTCCACCCGCAGCCCAAACATGGCGTCCATTGAAAATCTGCGCCCTAATAAGCTCAGTTGCATGCAGCTTCAGAAAGGAGAACGTGGGGGGGGGGAGGGGAACGTGGAACGAGAGGGAGCCCCAGCATTGAAAAGAATATCAAACTGTCACTGTCAAGGCGACGACCGAGACCAAGCGACCCAACAACAACAACAACAACAACAACAACATCTGGGCGGGCACTTGGTTTCCCTGACGTCGACTTTGACTTCAGCTTCAGCTGCAGCCTCGACTCGACTCGACTCGAGTGGCACTTGGTCGCTTACAAGAGCTTGGAGGCGGGCAAGAAGTCGCAACATGAGCACTTTTTATTATCAACAACGTGCCGCAACATCATCATGAGCATCTTCATCATCATAATCAACATCGCAACTCGGAATTGCTAATAATTTTTGTGACAAACGTTTTGATGGCTCACTCACTCGGAAATAAAGGCGCCGCCAGCGTCCACAGCCATTCCTCCAATCGCATGTCCACAACCATGCCCGGCTCCAGCCGCAGCTCCGCTCAAGGCCAGCCCCAGACGCCCCACGGAGTACGCCACTTGATTGAATGCTGCGAGCGGAGCGTTTACAGCGCGTCCCTTGCCCAATTAAACATTCTCATTTCGTTTGAGGGGACAGCGACTTTAAGGGAATGCATTTAAAAGGCAATTAGTTAAAGACTAAATGATTCATATAATTCAATTTTAACTCAATTGCTGCATTAGCTCTACACATAAACTAAATTAAAAGGGGATACAAAAGAAATAGTTGTTGCAGTGCATCAAGGGAGATTTAAAAAAAAATTGTAAGAAGGGGTTTTCAATTGATTTTTATGTCGTTCAAAAAGTTCAAAATATAGCAAGAGTAAATTCTTCTATCTTATTTTTTTTATCATAGAATTAACAGTTGAATAATTTCTGTTAATGCTTTTGAAGATCTTAAACTGATAGGACTTTCGAGTGATTTCACAGACTGAACCCCTTTTTGTGTTTCCGTTCAGAGTTCTTTAGGGTAGGTCGGAGGTGTTCCGAACAACGTTAAAGACTAAGCGCTTTTCGTAACACTGTTGCACATGCATTAAAGCCCAAAATCCACCCTATGTTTGAATTATATATGCATGTTTATTCCTATATCGCATATATATCGACCATACCCTCAAGACCCTTGCTGTTTTTTTAACTGCTGCCCCGATGATTCATACGCCCACTCAAACCAGACGAAATATGAATGGGCAAACTACCACCACACTATATATAACACACATATATATTATAAGACTTATATACTATATATGTACGTGCAGCCCTAAAAAGCGAAAACCCCTTGACAGAAGCAAAAAAAAAGTGCAATGCAATTAATTTTTCGCGAATACGAACCCCTTGTTGTCCTGCAGCTCCTGCTGAAGTGACGTTTAGTGTTTGCCAAGAACTTTGAGGACGCGCTCGCTTTATATATGTATGTAGATCACCCCTAGGAGAGCTGTCAACCCTGCACACGGCACATCTGCAAAATGTTTGCTTTCTTTGTTTGTTTACCATGCGTACGGTCAGGGCCGTTGCTATCTGTCCAACTTGAATTCAACTCAAACTCTGAACTCCGGCTCCAGTTCCAATTCCAGTTCCCGCTGTTCCGTTCCGTTGCCCACACCAACACTGCTCAAGTTTTTGATGTTGCTGCCGTCGCGGTTCATTAAATTAAAAACAGCCAATTCGTTGCCAAAGCAATACATCAAAAACCGTTGCAATTGATGGGCAGGGGACCCACACGACAAACTGAAAAACTGACAGACCGACAGACTGAGCCGGTCTCAGCTGATGCTGATCTGCCGGTCTATGGGTAGTTGGGGGGGGCAGCTGCTGGCAGCTGCTTAACACTCGCCGCTCTCAGCCTGCGGCGAATTCGCCGACTGTTGCTCTCTGCATTCTGCGGCGAGGGTTGATTTCTGTGGCCGTTTACCCGTTTTCAGTGTTTCGCCGGCTGTCTGCCCTCCAGTTTCTATCGGTCGCGACGTCTGCTTTTTATTTCGTTTTTTACAAAAAATTATAACTTTACCTCTAATTTAAAGTACTTTTTTTGGGGTATATTTTTTTGTTGTTTGTTGAACGCCGCAAACATTATGACGCTTGGGGACAGCGCCCGAGGCTAAGGCAGCGTCGGTTGTCTGCACAAACCCTCCGGCTACGTTTTCGCCGTTGCCTTTGTGCCGTTGTTTGTGTTGCTTTGTGCTTACTTTACATGCCACACACACACACACACACAGACAAAGATAACACACATACAAATGTGTATGCATTTTCTGCTACTGGTTGCTTGTGGTTCGCCTTTTGACCGCTTGTTGGTTTTTTTACGGGCTTTTGTGCTTCCAAACTGTGCACAAATTACAGCACACAGATAAACAACAATAACAATCACTGATATATTGAGCTATTGAAATGGTAAGAATTCCTTTTAAATTGGATAAGTTTTGCTTATCCTTTACCAGCAGAACTTTATCCAACTTTATTTCTATTGTTAATTCTTAATTTCGTTTCTATGCTAAAATTTACTGTGATAGAAAATTTTTCTGAAATTTTTATAAAAACTTCTTCTTCTTCTTGCATTAGATTGCTTCACCAAAAATTGTTCAAAAATTGGTTCATTTTTAGGAAAGTTCTAGAAGTTATGATTTATGTATAAGCTTAGAATGGATTATATGAATAAATTTAACCACAATTTTAAATCCAATCTAATGCATCATATTTTTGAACGAGCAACCCCCATTTTTTCCATAAATACTAAAGATTTCAAGTTGTTTTCTTTTATAAAATATGTATAAAACTTCTCGAAAGCACTCTTATAAATACTCAAAGTTACGCATATTTAAGAAGTTATTATATTTACCTATTTATGAGCAAGTTTACAATTAGATTGACAGCTGCCTGCCTTTGGCAAACTGTTTTCCCCCCTTTATCAGCATTGCAAACATTTACCACCCGCTGTTCAATCTGCATGTTAATTAATAATAAGCTGGTTCTAAATTTTCCAAAGCACAAAACCTATCAATGGAACTGTGTTTGCAAATCAAGCGAACAGAATTCCAAGCTTTTTTCCCCTCATATTTTAATAAACTTCCCCCCAACCACATCTTCGCCTGCCTGAGCTGGGGTTGCTTTTCCGGGGATTAAATTTTTGGCACACTCTTGTGCGTTGCGGGTGCAAATGATGCTGTGATCCACTCCAGCTGCAACCCTCTCTCGCATTTCTTGTGTAACCCCCGAATGCCATGGATCTTGTTTTGGTTTGGCATTCAGCCTGACACGAGTGCAACATGTTGCCGGGATTTGTTTTGTTAATTTCTGTGCACCCTTAAATCATCGGCTTTTTTTATGGGCCAACCCCTGCCCCGCCCCCCCGTCCCCGTCCGATTCGAGCCTGGTCGTGTGTCGTTGGCTAATTGAAACTTATGGAAATATTTTCGGGCCCAGTTCGGTCTACGGACCAGGCTCTTAATTAATAAGCCCGGAGTCCAGTTCGATTTTATGAGTTTATCAATGGAGCTCGGACACAGCTTGGCCCCACTCTCCTCTCCTTTTTATGAGCAAAAATTCACAATGAATATTTATCCGCTGCTCTTTGAAATTGTGAATGCGTGTTGTTGTTGTTGTTGTTGTTGTGGGTGCAGCCAGTAGCCAGCAACAACAGCTGTTGGCAGCCGCACCAGTTGCCCAAAATAGCATTTGTTATGGCGCCCCACCCCCTACCCCCCTCTGCCCAACTCCGCCCCCACGTTTGGGCTCTAATTTTATTAACACGTTCATCATTCTATGCCACTGCCACTGGCTACAGGCTTCAAGCACAAGTGGCGCCCAAGATGCCACCCATTTCTAAAAACCCCCCTCCCCCTCCACTCTCCCTCTCCCCTCCACCCTGTGGCAGCAAGTGCTTGTCTGCCACCATAGGACGGCAATCAGTCTGCCACAGCGGGCCTGGCTGCTCATTTGGCGCCTGATTTCTGGCTGAACGTCACTAGAATGATGACGATGGGGATTGTGGATTCCGGATTCTGGATTGAGGATTGGGGTGCGGGTGATGAGAATGAGAATGTCTGCCGCCTGCTGCCTGCTGTTGCTCAGTTGCCACACAAATTTTTTGGCGGCGGCGGCATTTTAATATTGTATTATGTTTGCCTGATGCCTGGGCGAATTAATAAAAATTATTGCATATATTTGTAATTCTGTGCGAGCTTCACTTTTATGAGGGGGTAGAGGTGGGGGGAGGAAGCGGGAAAATGGGAGCCTGACAGTCTGTTGCTTGGCGCGTGCTGCTGACTTTTTATTGTCATCTTAACTGAAGTCCTAGCAAACACTGGGTACACAATATACTGCTATGAAATATAAACAAACAGTTTTCTTCTTAAAAGTCGCTCGCATATGCATTTTTGATAAACACACAAACTGGGGGCTAAGTGGAAGAGTTCGAGTTGGCTTAAAGTAAAAACTGGTATCAGCAGTTAATATTACAAAAGAGGTTTCATTAAGTGTTACATACAGAAAATAAAGTGTGTCCATAGAAAATAAATGTTATACATTTTTAAATTTTCTATTTTTGAATTTATTTGTACCTTGTTCCACTTTGGCAGTTAAAAAGAATTTTTGAAATATTTTTGTAAGCTGTTGCTTAATGTTTATGAAAATTCTTGGCTCACCCTTAAAAAATAACAATGAAAGGATTGCAGCGATTCCTTGCCTTAGATTTAAATTTCTTTGAACTTATTAAATACAGTCAGCGAAAAAATAAGAAAATTTTGTAATTTAATGACATTAGAAGCCAAAGTTGGAGATTCTTTTGTTTCAGGAATCCTAAACAAAGTTCAATCAAAATACTTTTAATTACTTTTGTTTTAAGAAATAAATAAATGAATGAATACAATTGAAGAATTCTATTCGCTATTTGACTTTAGACTGTCTTTATTTCGCTAACTGTACTTGAATTATGCATTATTATTTACATAATCAATTTGTTTTTATATAATGTTTGATTTAGAAGCTAGTCATTAAAAACCACTTGTCTGATATAATGATGATTATTACTAAAAATATTTAATTTATATAGTATAAACATATATATTATATAGCTAATCTCAGTCGTGTTCCGTGTTGGCACATCGTTTTAGATATTCTCAGTTTTATTCTCGCTCTTAGCTGTTTTGTCATTCATTATGTTTGCACTAAACCAAAACGATTTATTACAAGCGCTTGTCTCAGCCACTTGTAGCCAAGTATCTGTATCTGTATCTGGCTGTCTGAGTATTTGTATCTTCAACTGCAGCTATAGCTGTGGCTGTCGTCACGTCACATGGATGAAAACGTCGTGATGTAACTTTTTATCGATTACATTTCACGCCAAAACAGCAGCTAAAACGCAAGAGTCGCGGGTGTTTTGTGGGGGCGGGGCGGGGGGTACCAGAAGCTGTTGGTCCATGGCGGTTGTTGACTCTGCTGATTTATTGTTGCATGCAACACAGTGCGCACTGCTCGCTCCCTCGCTCTGCCCCGCTCTCTCTCTCTTTACACGTCTCTGCTTTTCCGCATTCTCGCAATGAAGTTTTATGCCATATAGAGCTTTTCTATGTATCTCCAGTCTGGTCTACTCGGGTCGGGCCGGGCCGGGCCGGGTCTGTGGCACACCTCGCTCGCTAGCTCGTCTAATCAATTTCAGTTAACCCACCCACCCCCTGCCACCCCACCCCCTTGTTTTTGTCACTTTCCATCAGCGTTGTAAATGCCGCTGATTGCCACTGTGATATCTGGGCAATTAAATTGTCGTTCTTAATCATCGGCCAAGTGCACTAATTTATTGTGTTTAATTTCTTTCGCATTTCATTTAATAAATTTCTCTACTTTTTTTCTTTTGTTATTTTTCCCCCCATTCTCTTGTGCGTCATTTTTTAATGCACTTTTTACAGAGCCAATGCGGGTCACCGACGTTCGAGAAGGAATTGCGCGAGCAAATTGAGAAGTAAGTGACGAATTATATTTATTTATCAACTGTACGTGTGACAGTGTGTGTGTGTGTGTTTAGTTGAATTTTTAAAGCATGTTATCACATTTTTTTCATTTATCTATCAGCTACACCCAAGAGCAGACCTATTACCAGCTTATTCGTTTAATAGGGTTTTAAAGTGTTATGTTTAAACACCGAAGAATCAGGATCACTTTTTGGTCTAAATATTTCCTTTGATAAAAGTATTCCGCAACAACAAACTGAACATATTATATACATTTATTTTTAATATCTTTAAGTTTCACCTCCTTGTTTTATGAAACATTTTATTTTTAGACTTAAATGTAGAATTCATCTAGACAACGAACCATGAACAAAAAGACCATCCTTATGAAAATCGATTGAGTTTTGGCAAAGTTACGACTAGGGAAAGTTGAGACCTATCCTTATATGGGAACCCTAGGTATATATTCGAAAATTTTTTACATGAATTTGGACCAAAAATTTTATTTTTAGACTGAAATGTAGAATTCATCTAAACAGCGAACCATGAGCAAAAAGGCCATCCTTATGAAAATCGGTTAAGTTTTGGCAAAGTTACGACTGGGGAAATTTAGGGTATTCAATTTATGTCATATTGAAGGGCATGTTAAATCCAATATAGCCTATATATCAATTCTTAAGTGGTTTGTAATTGTTCCGTCCGTCAGGTATTCAAGGTATTTCACTAACTTATCTATGGGCTTATCAAGAGCTTATGGCTAAATTTTTGAATATATACTTCAACCTAATTGGAGCATAGTAACAACTAGTTGTTATAGAAGCACTGTGCTACAAAATATATATTTTGATTTTTGAAGAAAATATAAAGAGTTTTCAAATATTTAAATATTATATATAGAAATAGAAACTTATTTAAGTATATATCATATACTAGCCAAAAACAGCGAAAATATGTAAAGAAATAAATTTTCAAAATATGAAAATTATGCAAATGATATGTTGGCTCCAGATTTAAATGAAAGCTTGATATTTTATGCATTCCATTTGGAAAACTACAGCGCAGAGTAAATTGTAATTCAAATGTAATATGATGTATATTGTTGTTGTGGATTTTCCGCTTTTTCCGCCACATAATTATGCAATTTTAGAAGAGTTTTCGCGCTGCTTTTGGCCAACAACAACAACAACAAAAAAGTGGAAAGAAGAAGAAGTGTACATAAATATATTTCATAGAAATTCGTGACTGAGAACGCCTCCGACTGGCAGCTGGCAGCGAACTGAGCGCCATTACGCACTCAGAAGTCTGTGTTGGCCAGGTTTCGCGAGTTAGCCAAGTTAACGGCACTGAATGCAATTTTCCAAATTACTGAGCAGCCGGCCCGACCGAAGCGAATGGCTTGGAAAGGAAGCATTTATTTGCAGTCGACAGGGCCGCGGTCGGTCTTAGCCATTAGAAACATGCTCCGCGAGAGCAGCCCATCAATCAGTCGGAAGCCGCAGAGCCGAGCGTCCGTGGTTTCGTATCACGGCCAAAACGTAATTACGACAATTCAAATTCGCGTATAGCATTTTTTGTTATTTCCCTTTTTTTTTGTATGCTGGTCAAAAGTCTTTTGTTAGCCACACGCACTTCTTGCCCAGCTTCAAAGATGAAATGTTTAAACCAACATTTAATTTCACACACAAACACACACTACACACAGCACGAAAGATTTGCAACTTGTTTTCATTTATACAACATTTATTTATTTATTTTTTTTTTGTCTTCTTCTTCTTTATATTTTCCACACTCTGCTTGCCGCTCTACTCCCATTTCGCCGCTTTCAGCATGAATCGCATTATGAAATCCAAAGAACGCAAACAACTGCAGACATGTCGGGATCACAAGGCACTGCAGGTATGTATATTGTATATATAGTATATATATAGTATATATAGCCCCCACCGTTGAGTGGGGTGGATTTGCTATTGCTATTGCTATTGCTAATGTTGTGCTTTACGGGCTGTAACAGGAGCTGCGAGGGTGGCTTAAAATATTGTATATTAAAAACCTCTCTCATATAAATAATATATATTTTATAATATATATATATATAATATAAAAATATTGAATCTGATCTCAAATTTGAAACTGAAAGATTTTGGAAACATTAAATTAAACATTAAAAAAAAACTTATTACATTTTATATTTAAATATTTCATATATTATAATTATATATTGCAACAATGTCTGATCTCAAATTTGAAACTCTTAAAGATATTATATTAAAAAAATTAAAAATATTACAATATATTGAAATATTAATTGAAAGGTGTTCCAAGGTGATATTTATCTAAAAAAAATATCTACTACATTTTATATTTAAATATTTCATTTATTTTAAAAGCTTTTCATAAATATGAACAACTTGTGGAGCCACCCTCGTAGCTCGCAGCATGTGGAAAAAACAATTTGCACTGTAGCCGGTCGCTGCGGCAAAGAGTTTTTCAGTTTTTCCGCTTGCTGTTTGAAGTCAAAGCTGGGGATCTGGGGGAAGTTGCGGCCCAAAGCCAAGAAGTGGGGGCCAGCTGGAAGTCGCTATCGAAGACGCAGACGTGAAGACGAAGTCTCAACGAAGTCATAAATAAACGCATAAATTCATTTTTAAGAACAATGTTTCCCCTCGCTCGCATTCTGCGCATACAAATTGTCGCTTATCTGGGCCGTCTCCGAAGCTGAGGCTGAAAAACCGAAACAAAGACTCCCAACTTTAAATTGTTTTGCCTGCCACATTGTTAACATACCCTCTACGTTAAAAAAAGGGGTATACAAAAAGTCTTGATAATGTAACAAACAGGCTTAAACAAATCTGTCTTTATAATAATCAATATTATCAAGATCAAATATAATAATTAATTTTATTATATTTTTATTAAGTCTTAGAATTTATTCTATGTTACAAAACTGTAACAACTTTAAGGCTGGAATCAAGTGTATATATATAATTATCTTTTTGTGTGATTTAAACTACTTTTGTATCTTATTTAGATTATTTTTGAGCACAGAATTTTCCATAATAATGAAACAATTAATTACTTTATGGATATTTGTAGACTTGTGCTTTTTTGATTATAACTTATAACAGATTCAGATTACAGGGTATCTATCAGTCGCACACTCAACCAGCGCCCTTATATGTAATTTTTTCATCACTTGTGAGTCTTTTACTTATTCTTCGTATTTTTCTTCTTTTTTGTGGAAATTGATTGAGCGTTTGCATTAGAGCCGCTTCAGTGCGCCGCAGAGCGGCATCTTTTCATTACCCACCAGGCGAAAGGCTGCCCCTGCCCCTGTCCCTGTTCATATCCCTGCCCCCTTGCTGGTTAAGATTTTTTCAATATTGTCTTGGCCTGGCTTTAAGCCAAGTTGAAACCAAATTTGCTGTTAAAGCGACTCTAATGAAGCCCAAGGTTTATCTCAAACACGCTCGAGATCTCTCAACAGTTGCATTGACCTTCGAGGCAGTTAACAAAGCCGCGCCAGCTTGTTGTTTGCTCAAGGGAGGGGGGGAGGGGTTTTACATGCATGTAACTATTCATTTAGCACTTCAATTCCGAAATAGTGTTTGATAAATGGATAAATTGAGGGCCACCAAGCGAGAGCATTAATAAACACTCCCTGTCTCTCTCTATCTCTCTCTCTCTCTCTTCTGTAGACACGCTTCGCGCGCCAGGAGAGTTTGCTCCACACGATGCAGCAGGAGAATCGGGCGCTGCTCACACGCATCCGACAGTACGAGCACTGCCTGGACGATGTCATGCGCAAAGTGGTCGACGCCATCGTTGCCGAGGATAATCTGCGCGAGGAGGTGAGCATGCTGAAGAGTCGGGTGCGCGACCTGGAGGCGCAGAATGCGGCGCTCTCGGCGAGTCCTGTGAAGGGCCGGGACGAGGGCTACTGCACGATGAGCAGCGGGCAGCCGCAGCCATCGAACGGGCACCTGGAGGATCTGCCCGAGGAGCCGGAGCAGTGGCTGCTGCCAGCGGAGCCCTGCTCCACCGAAATGGAGGACTGGAGCATGTCGCAGGAGGAGCTGGCTGTGATAACCTTCGACGACGAGCGAGACCATCAACATCAGCAACAGCATCAACATCTGCAGCAGCAGCAGCAGCAGCAACTGCAGCTGCAGCGACGCAAGCGGGAGCACGACTGGCTCTGGCCCTCGAGCGACTTCATCAATTCGACAACCGTTGAGACTGACTCCGTGGCCGATGGCATCGCTCAGCTGCTGCAGCAGAAGGTGGGTGCTTCCCTTGCTGGCCACGTGTCCGTGCCCAAACTTTTGTTAACACGGTTACGTTTACAGATTGTCTACTCGGAGGATGAGGAGGTGGCCTGCACCGATTTTACCAACGATTTTTACAAGCTGGTCAACATACGATCCAATTCGTCGCGCAGCCTCTTCTCCTACCTCGAGGGCGAGACGGACGATGAGGACGAGGACGAGGATGGGGATGAGGAGGACGATGAGCAGGACTCGAGCATGTCCGAGAGCCAGATCAAGGCGAGATCCGCGAGTCCCACGCCCAGCGAGGCGGGTCGCGCCCAGCTCACCAGCTGCTCCTCCAGCGAAACCGATGAGCACTCGGTGGCGCCACCACCGAATCCTGTGCAGCAGGTGCTGGTGGTGCCCGAGGAGTTGGAGGAGGAGGAGCACGACTACGCTGTCATAGAGGAGTGCCGGCGAGGCGAAGATGCGCCCCCCCTCAGCGAACAGCAGTGCATAGCTCAGATCATCAAGACCGAGCTGCGCCGGCCGCCCCACGTGCTGGTCAAGTCCAAGTCGGTGCTGGAGGAGCAGGAGCCCAGCTGCATCCTGCGGCACAATCAGCGACGCGAACTCGAATCCAGCGTGGTGCGCAGCGACAGCATCAGCTGCGCCCTGATGGCCAAAATGGCCAAAGAGACGCCACCGGCGCCGGCGGTGGTGTCCAAGCTGAAGGAGCGACTGCTGCAGCGGCATGCGCCCGCACCAGCTACGGCGCCAGCCAACTCCTGGCGTCGCAGCAACGGCTGGAAGCGTGTGACGTCGCCAGTTGCCGTTTCACCCAAAAAGGTTTGAACAAACACAAAGATTGCATCATTTCGAAACACATTTTTAAACGTATTTTTTTTCCTGGCAGGCAACAAAATCAACGGAGCTGCCAAAGAGCTGCCAGCAAAAGGCGCCACCCACGCGAATTCCAACATGCAAGCACACTTCCTCGTCAGCCTCAGCATCGGCATCCACATCCTCGACCTCCTCGTCCTCGTCGTCGCCCTCTTCACCATCGCCGCAGACGCCGCAGAAGCTGCAGCAACAACAGCAACAACAGCAGCAGCAACAGCAGCCGCAGCAGCGAAAATCTAAAATTCCACCGCCAGTTCCCGTGCGTCGTTCCTATGCAAGCTAAGAGACGCCACGCCCCTTACAAAAATCTCATGCGGAATTCAATGTAAAAGTAGAGACAAAACTGGAGAAAGGCGCTCCACAATAGATTTAAAGATTTAAAAAGACTAAATTGTGATATATTCAAACTAAAAACGAGAGAGTAGCAAGTGCGAACTAATCTGTGTATGCGCGAATACATCATATTTATAATATATACATACACACACACACACATATACTATGTAAATATAAGTTTTTTGAAAATGTTTACTAAATACCTTGTTCCAAGTATTCCCGAGTAAACCGCTCGACGTGCTCTATACGCTTTTGTAGAGCAGCGTTCGCAGCGTGCCGAATTATGTGTTCGAAAATTGCATTTCCAACTAAATAAAAGAAAAACAATCTCTTCAAAAACATATAGCTATATAATCTGTATACATATATAATTGAATAGTTGCTTTGGAATAGCCAAAGCTTTGCTCAGCAGCTGAGCGAAGCAAAGTAAAAAAAACTAAAACTAAATCCTAAAAACTTCTCAAACTATTAGATATCGAACAGTAAAAATTGAAAAATAATAAACAGAAAATATATATTAAAAATGTAGTCTTCCGCACAAAATCGAGTGTATTTAGAGCATGTACTATATGTGTATGTAGAGTATCTTTATCATTAGATAACAGATCAGCAATTACTAGAAGTTGAACATTTGTACAGAAATGGGTGAAATAACAAAACAAAAAAACAATACAATATAAATGCATATACTGCACATTATACAGTAGATATATATTATATATGGTTTCGAAGCGAACGTAAAAAAAACGATAATAATAAACTGTAAATAGTTATGTAATATACTCCCCACGTTTGTGGGTGAACCTCTTCTACTTCTACTCTCTAGTTAGTCTCTTTAAGTAAAAACCGATGTGAACTGGCGACTAATTCGTTCAGTTTGCAATCACATCCTAAGTACGAGTTATATTAATATATATAAATATATGTATATATATATATATATATATATTTATATATATATATTATATATATATACAAATATATATACACCCTATAGCAAACGCACTACGCTCGACAAATGAGAAATTATAAATTTAAGCTCGTATAAAACATTATAAATGTATTTTCTTAGCGTAGCAAGTACAAAATAAAAAAAGAGTTACGAAAAATAAATTATTAAACCAACTAAAAGTGCTTTTGTAATATTCTAAAATCAATTAACAATTGAGTAACAAAACCCAATAAATTATTTATCTTGCCTGCTTTTAGCTTTTAGTTACATAACTAGAAAGTACAACTATATTTTACAAGCATAAATAAAAATTTACATAAACATAATCTACGCGATAAAATAATTACAAAAACATATTAAGAAGAACACACTAAAAACAGTAGCTTAACCTCAAACTCTATAAGGACATATTTTTATAATTAATTGGCTTGGTACTTGGCCAAAATCTGTTCCAGACGCTTTTGGAGCTGCAAATCGCTTAAACGCATTTCCGGTTGGCTGTGCCAGCAGCTTTTGTACAGTTCGCTATAGGCGCTTTCCAGCGACGCATCCAACTCTGTTACTAGATTATCGAAATAGTGTGCTAATCTCGGCTCCTTGCGGCGTTTATTACGCTTCTGCACACGGCCATTGGAGGCTTCAAAGTTGAGATTGCGACGCGCCAAAACATTCGATTTTTTGTACACATCGCTTGAAAGTACAACATCCAGCTGTGGATTCATTTTATTCATGTAACTGCATAGAAGGTTCACCGACATTTGCCTC
The DNA here is from genome assembly GCA_004143825.1 of Drosophila micromelanica. Classification (NCBI taxonomy): domain Eukaryota; kingdom Metazoa; phylum Arthropoda; class Insecta; order Diptera; family Drosophilidae; genus Drosophila; species Drosophila micromelanica. The sequence goes on from SCDY01000207.1 coordinate 140,854, forward strand.
AAGCTCTGGTTACGCTCCGCACAGTAACAGCCGGTTAATGAGGCACGAGCAGTGCCCAGCTGCAGTGCATCAAGCAGCGCATAGTTATCGGGCCGCAGATCGTGCTTAACCACTTGATAGGCAATAGACTCGTTGCAGGTGAGCGTATCAAAGGGCAAGCGGCGTGCCTGCAGCTGCCACATGCTGATGCCCAAGGAGTAGATGTCCGAGGCGCTGCTCAACGGAGCAGAGCGCAAGGCCTCTGGCGACATGTAGCGCAGTGTACCCTTGCCACTGTTCTGCTGGGCACAGGACTCGCCCATCTGAATGGAGCATCCAAAGTCGCACAACTTGCAGATGTAGCTGCGTTTATAGCGGCCCAGTTTTCCACGACCGTCGAACTTTGTGCCCAGTGCAACCAGCACATTGGGTGGCTTGACATCCAGATGCAGCACATTGCGATAATGACAATAACGTAAAGCCGACAAGATATCAAGCGATATGCTGTGAAAATACTCATTACTATACATACATATATATGTGTTTTAGTATATGTTAATCTCTTACAGCACTCGGTGCAGCAGCGGCAACGCGATCGTGTCCACGACACGCTGCAGGCACAGTCCACTGGGACGCTCCATGATAAGCAAACCAAACTCGGGCGTTGATTCCAGCTTTATGAGACGCACAATATTCTTGTGTCTCCAGTTGAGGACGTGCGCCTCATTCTGTAACGTGTCGATGGCGCCAGTTTTAATGACTTTCAAGGCAACCGGATGCTCTATTCAACACGACATTGAAATCAATTTAAAATCAAACAGTATAAATTTGATTAGCATACCACGATAAATTGCCTTGAAGACTGTGCCGAATGCACCGCGTCCTAAAATTTGGCAACTGTTGAGCCTTACGGCCGGCGGACCATCTTTGAGCAGTTCAATGCGCTTGGGTGTGGTTAGCACCAGCGCGTTCTCTTTATTGGCAAGCTTTAAAAAAGGCCTGTAATTAGTTTATTAATTTCAGATTTACAAGCAATTGATTTAAACGCGTATTTCTTACATTTTTGATGCCGTATAACGGTGCATTCGATTAGTTTGCCAAACAGCTGACAGTGATTCAGTGTTGCCACCCCACCCAAAAAATAAAAACACAAAAATACTGGTCTGTTCTATAAATTTACCTTGCATGCATTATATTAAAACTAATTAATTTCACTTAAATAAAGTTCACATAATAGAGTTTGTCAAACAGTTTGAATGAACCGTGCTTAAAATCGGCTTTGTTCGTGGCAGCGAAGGTCTGAAGAGACAGCTAGAAAAAAGTATTAAATACAATTGATAACATTTGATGGAGGCTTCATTTTTGGCTTAATACTATAAAAAATAAATAAGCTTTTTAAGCTACAGTAGCTAAGCGCGCTCTCCGTGTAATCTCTCCGTCTCGCATCGCAAGACCTGCAACACAAAATGGACAACTAAAACATGTGAAAACAAGGAGCGAAGATTGTGACTTACCCGAAAAGCATCTTGGATCTTGTCGGTGATGAGCTTTCGGGCAACAGGCTCTGGCACTCGGGAATCCTTGAGGTCCTGCACAAAACTGGTCAGATCCAGCGGCTCGCCAATGTTGATGGTGACTTTCTTGCGCCACTGCAACTTGTAGGGCTCCACGTTGGGCAGCACATCGTCCATGCCCTCGTGCCACATTGGGAGTATGAGCGGAATGCGAGGCGACTCGTAGATGATCCGTCCCACGCCCCACTTCAGACGTAACTCCTCTTTGGTCATGTTCACCTTGCCCTCCGGAAACACATGCACCCATTCACCCAAAGCGCACTTCTCAATGCACAGATTAATTGCCTCCTGATAGACGCCCAAGCCTCGCACAACTGGTATGCATTTGCCTTTGAAAAAAATAAATACGGATTAATCGGGAATTCTTCTCGTTGGGATTCTTCACTTACCGAACATAAAGAACTTGGCGTGTATTTTCTTGGTGAAGCAAATGTCATGGGCCGCCATGGACCACCTTATGCGAAATGTGTTGCATACGTAGCCGAAGGGCAGCATGCCCCACACTCCGGGATCGTCGAAGCAGGAATAATGATTGGAGACTGTCACCAAGGGTATGCCCTTGGGGCGTTCGGACACGGCTTTCAACAGACGCTCCTTGTTAAAAACCCGTGTCTTATTCATCAAAACTAAGAATTAATAAAAATGAAATAATGTGGAAGAATAATAAGGCTATATTATATTGTACTTAATAATGAGAAAATAGGAAGAAATTATATTTGTCAGCCGTCACGACGAGCAAGAAAATCAAGAAAAATTATTTTGAAAAATGTATCCTTGGTGGGCCGAAGATTAAATACCCTTACAGACAACTTAATTTTTCTTACCGATTAGGATATTTTTCCGAATTTCATTTTAACAACTCAACAAGTAATTCTAAGCAGGAAAATATATTTTGAATATTTTCAGAGACGTCTCTTTTTTTTTGTCACGATATTATAATGCCTTCTTCAAGGGTATAAGAGTCGGTCGTGCCAAAAATAAATATATATAGGTAATATATAAACAAAAACAAATAAGAAAGAGTGAAGGCCAAAGGTTAAGGTTATTTAACTTCGCGCGTGTTGGCAAAGTTCAGATGCCAGACGCAACAGGCGACATTACGTATACGACCCGTATGTGTGTGTGTGTGTGCGTGTGTGTGTGTGTGCGTATGTGTGTGTGCGAGTGTGTGTGTATGGCACTTACTGAGGACAATCTTGCTGAAGATGCCAACGATAGTGATGACAATTTGGCTGGTTATGTACCATAATATGGAGGGTCTGCGCAGCTGGGGAAATATCCAATCAATGGGATAGGGTATATCGACGCTGCCAACGACCGTGCTTGACGGTGGGGAATGCGTGCCTTGCGTGCAACTCTCGTGCCTCTTCATATCCTTCTCGGGTGACTGATTGATGCTATGCAATGACAGATTTATGTGCAGATTGTCCGTCTGCTGTCCCGGGTCCTTCTGTTGCGGCTCCTGCTGCTGCTGCTGCAGTCCCGACGAGGATCTATCATCTGGCACGGAGCGGGCCTCGGGGGCGTGGACGTAATGCTGGGAATTGATGGAAACGGAGTTAAACATGGCGCCCAAACAGGTTCAATTGCCCCCATGGGGCGGCGTCAATCTAATCGTACTTATGAAAGATTATAGACTACTTTTCTCCCTATTCATTGCGGATTTACAAAACTTACAAACTGACAACAAATGCAGCTGCTTACGCTATTTTTGTTTTTTCTTCGTATTTGTAAATGTGGATCTGAAGTCGCCCACAGGACTTGGGCACTGCAGCATGCGCACTGCATGAGCGAGAGAAACGGGAACGGGAACAGTTGCGTGGGAGAGCGAGGCAGAGAGAATACAACTGCATATTTTCGCTTCCTTCTTTTGTTGTTTTGTTTTGCTTTGCATCGGAGAGAGACAAAAACACAAAGAACGCAATAGGAAATACGCAATTGGAACAAATACTCACAAATGCGACGTTTTGGTTTTATTTTTTTGTCACACACTCGAGAGTTCAATCAGAACGATTTATTTGTTTAATTGAGTCGCCTTCAATTAATTCAGAATATTCGTGTCTTCGCATATCTTCAATTAGTTTTAATATTGGTCTGATTGTTGTTGGTCTGGTCGCGATAGACTTAAGCACAACCATGCGTTGGGAACTTGAAAGTGTAACTGATGTTGTTTGAACTTGAACAAATGTGCCCGGTTAGGTGCGTGCACAGGCGTCCCAAACGGAAGAGAGTCGACCAGAACAGAGAGCTGGGGCAACAGTCAAGTGTAACAAAAGTGCGCAGTGCACCGCACGCTAATCAGCAAATATTTATCAGTTGAAATAAAGTGATGCAGTGAAAGCACGTTTTTCCAGCAAATCTCAATGTGCTCAACCTTGCACAAAGCGACAGATAACGAAGTTTGCAATTTATTTTCAAAAAGCGCGCCCATGCGCAGCAGCCCTGGTTTATGTTGAATAACACTGTGGTGAAAAAGTATGCGCGTGCATGGTATTTTGATTGGCACAAATACAAAAAAAAACACAATATAGGAAATCAATGATACCCAACAAATAAACCAATTGAGGGTATTTACTATATAAGTTAAATTAAGCATTGCACAGTGGCTCTTACCCGCGCGGCCAACTTGTACACATGCTGGCTGTAGACGGTCCGCGGCAGTTGTTGCAGGTGCCAATGCCACAGACTGCGCGTGGCAGTCAAATTCACGTGATCGGGCCGTATTCGCCTCAGATTTGCAAAAATAGCCATCAACATGATGAGCACTCAGTGTTTTTGATATGCACGTCCAAAATTAACAGATATAATATATATGTATCGACCAAATTGTTGTGTCTATAGCACCCACGATTTACATAAGCGTTAACTAACTAAGCAAGCCACTTGCGAATTCTGGACTTGCGCTGCAACTGCCGACGTCCAGGTTCAAATTCTGCTGGCCAATGGTTAGCGCATTCATGCCCGTACAATGTGATTTTGTGCCTGACGCGCACCTTCGCCAAAGCGCGCATGTCTGTGTTAGTTGCTGTTGCCAACAAAGCAATGAATACGCGGTGGCTAAAAAGAAATCTAAATAATTTGAAAATTTTCAATGTAAACAAGGCCGAAACAGCTGTGGGGTTTTGCCATTCACAGGCTACAATTACATAAGACAGTGCTGCCAGCTGTTTAATAGGAAACTCGCCATCAAAAATATATCGACTTGAAATCGGCAGAAATCATTACTTTTAAATTAAAGTGAATTAAAATACTCCAGCAAAAAGCATGTCACGCAGTGCACGTCCCCTCACGTCAGCCCGCGTGCTGCACAAGATCAAGGAGCTAACCACACCGGCTAGTGATGCCAGTTATGTGATCAACCGCAATCCCCGAAATCTGGAGAGGTTACGCATTGCTTACAAGCCCGCCGGCTATCATCTGGAGAAACCGGGGCGTTCCTACTGGCACACACTAGAGATCAGCACAAGCGGGCGCTATGTCAGCGCCGACGTGAAGCATTTCGAAAACGGCACCATCCTCAGTGCCAGCACCTCGGAGTGGGCCATCAAGCAGCAGCTGTACAAAACAAACGACACTCCGGCCTTTGTGAACTTGGGACGGGTGCTCGCACAACGTTGCCTTCAGGCGGGCATTACCGAGATGACCTGCAACGTGGAGGCAGTGGCTGGCAGCAAGCTGGAAAAGTTGCTCCAGGCCGTGCAGGAGAACGGCGTCAGCTTCAATGAACCCGCCAGACTACCGAATACCCAGCCCTGGGATGCCTACAGACACGAGAAGCCCTGGGAAGTGTCCGAGCAATCTGTTATAGTCCCCCAACAAAGCACACAAAAATAAAAACAAAAAACTCATTTTGGGTTTCGTATCGTTTACAATAAACGTTGATTTTTATGCTAATTACAATGAAGCAACATCATTGTTTTAATTAAAACTAGCCGCAGTCATTGGCACCTCGCTGGTCTATTCGTATTTGCCCTTGATGTCCTTCCAGAGTTTCTGCAACAGACAAATTATGATCTCAGATACACAACTTAATCTTACATAATAAGCACTAAAACTTACACCCTTGTTGATGGACTCGAAGAGCAAATTCGAGCTGACGTCGATGGCGCGCTCGAAGAAGAAGGCCGACGCTATAATGGCCACAGCGTAGGTGGAGGTACGCTTAAACAGTGAATTGTAGATAACCTTCATTTTGGCAGGATTTTCAACAAAATTTGTATTTTTCTAACAAATGTTTTCACTCGATTCTCGCACGCCAATTAACAGCTGTCACTGACAAGTGTGTAACAACATCAAATGCTTTGTGCACTGCGTTAACAAACACTAAAACTGAACCAGTGTGTTCGCAGCATGGCAGCCTTGTTGTTTTTCAGTTAGGTGGCAACGCCGGTGAACTATATTCATCTGAGTCTTGTTTTGGCAATTTCTGAGATAAACTTGAAAGTGTGACGACAGAACGGAACAGCCAACTGAGCTGCACTAGTTTCATTAATTAAGAAGCGCTTAAATTTCAACAATTTCATAAACACAATGGTCGATTTAACCGATGCCGGCTCACCGTTCCAGCAGTCAATACCTAATCTCGCTTTCTATATACCGGCTGTTGTTGTTTTTGGCTTGGCAGGTGAGTTTGGGATGGAGATGCATCTCCAGAGGGATGCAGCATGTTACGTCATGCATGCAAGAAGGGCCCCCCATTTAATGTACACATATACACCGTCAATGCTAACTGTGAACGAACGCACAAATCTGGGTCAGAAAGAGAAAAACTTTCACCAAGCAACAATGTGCTCCAGCTAGAATCCAACTGCACCCCTTAACGCTGCCTCTGCTACTGTTACTATATCTCTGCTAAGCTACAGATTGTGGAAAAGCCGTTATCTTCAACTCGTAATTGGTGAATTTGTATTATTATTTTATGATTTGATGAGTGCTTGCGTGCATACGTGTACTTAGCATACACTGGCCACAATTATCTCTCTTCGATTATTAGTTTTTTTTTTATATATTTTGCGTACGTATACAACTTCTGCTGATGTTCATTTTTTAAAAGATAAGTGCCGAGCGCGATAAGAGGCCGGCAAACACCATTAGCCTCCACACATTGATTGGCAGCTCTCATTTGTCTCTGTGTACACGTGCCCCAAGATGCGTTTTCTTCGACTTGCCTCTAAATTGACTTTTTCTTCTAATTGATTTCCTTCATCTTATTTGTTAGCTAGTTGCATGTTCATTTCCCTTCTTGGTTCTTGGCATTCATTCAATTCTATATGTATATGGTCTCAGCTGATAAGCGGGCCTCTTAAGGAGGCATCTTATCGCACATGTTTAGTTGGTTCTTATTTATTATTTACTGACTTCAATGGAGACTACCTTTCAAAAACAAAAAAACAAAATATGCTGACGCTTACGCCGGACGCCGAGAGCCGACAGCAAAATACAAAGCGCAGCGAAACAAAAAAAGCAACGTGTGCCACAGGTATATCTCACAAATAATGAAATATAAGCGGGCTGATTACAAATAAGTGTCAATTTATATATTAGATTTGACTTTAAGCATTCAGTTTGCCAAAGCAGCAGGAGCTACAGCACGTTATTTGCGCTTTAAAGTAAAAAGCAATAATATATTTTAATTTATTCAGTGAGTAATTATTGAGTGAAAAATATAGCAAAAAAGAGAACTAGTTCAAATTGCTTAGCGTATTCGAAAATAATAAAAATAAAAAAAAGTCCTATTCAAACTCGCAGCCGGTAGGATTCGAACCTACGCTCCCAGAGGGAATCTGATTTCGAGTCAGACGCCTTAACCACTCGGCCACGACTGCTGTTAGTGGCAATCGGCTAAAGTGCCATAAGAGAGTGCAAGAGAGAGCATGTTGCTGAGAACGTTTCTCACTTCGTTAAATTGCCCTTTGCCACGTTGAGTTTTATGATTATTGGCATAAATCAATTTGAATCTCTTTTATTTTATTAACGTTTTCATACATTCCTTTTTTGCTTTTTTCAAATACGTGATAAAAATATAAAATAGCCTTTGCATGCCACAGTCTTGTTGTAAAAAGCAATTCTAGTTCATTTATAAATACGCTCAATATTACTTAACCTTTTTGGCGGTTCTGATGCAATTCTAAGATATTATGACTTCCACCCAATGCAGACGCCATAAACCGTTAAACAAGACCATCTTCACAACATAACACATCGTTAGTTAAACCCCACACAAGTTGGACAAAAGCAATAGAAATGGCCGAAGATCCATTAAATCAGCAGGCATTCGCCGAGGATGTGGCTGCTGCGGCTGCAGCTGGCGGTGATCAGGGCTTCGCCATGCCACCGGGTGCTGGTGGTCCTGGCTCTCCCGACTTTAAAATGCCCAGTGCCGAGGAAATCTGGAAATTGGTCGAATCAATGGAGGGCATTTCGGATGAGGAACGCGCTGAGCTGCGCGAAAATATCTTTAATCCGAAGTCGCCGGAGGAATACATGAAACAATACGGACATCCTGGCCACAGTTCCCGCGAATATATTGTGTTCTTTGTGATGATAGCGCTGATACTGGTCGTCTTTGGTAAGCAGAGTTCCCAAAACGTAGCTCGTCTGTCCACCCTCGCCAAAATTGACACTTATCAGCATTTATTCGAGTTAAAAGCAAACAACCTCATATTTAGATATAGATATATGGGTAGTGTGCGATGTTTACAAACTCAGTCGTAAACATCGGTTAGAATGTTGGTGTTATAGGTGTTCGATTTTCGATAAGATAGGAGAAATCCACCTCAAAAGTTTGTAAGAGCGGCATCGCAACATTAAAAGCTTTGGACACAGCAGTGTACACGTTGTCGACACCAGGCAATGCCGATTATCATTTTTCCATAATTTCGTTCAAAAATATATATAAACCAAAAAAAAAAAATAAATAAAATAAAAATTAAGTGCAATGAGTCTGAGCGATGAATCCATTTTTGACCAGCTAAAACGCTCGGTGGAGTCGCTGGTGGCCAAAACGGGACCGCACAGCAAATTTGCCGCAGATCTGATACAAAAAATCAGCAATCTGCAGACCAAAATGGATTCCCTAACCGACAGCGATCGGCATCAGTTCATTAGCGAGATGAAGGGCTCCATTCAAGAGGCAATCAGGCGCATCGAGCGCCGCTTGGTTCAGCACGCGAACATTGCCCAAACCTATACCACCTCCATATTGGTAGCTGTGATATTCCTTGTCGTCGCAGTATTCGGTTAATTATAATAATAATATACAATAGACAAAATTCCAATAACGTTCAATATTTCCTTCAATTTCAGCTCTTTTTGGCTTCAAACTGTACAAGTCGCTAACGGAGAAGGAACTCAAGAAACAGGAGAAACTCAAGAGCAAACAACAAAAGAAGTCCAAGAAGTCCAATTGAATTTAGCGCAAACATATATGGCTGTAGCTTCTCATACTTCCGGATACTGGCAATAAGAGTAATAGACACTGTGCAATAGGGACTTGAAATTTATATTAAATTGAAAAATAATGCACTTTTTATAAATATTAATCAAAATAAATTCCCTGTAGATATGATTATGCAGATAACAGATAATATACAAACTATTTAGATTGAAATGTGAAGTGCGTGTTTATTTCAATTGTAAACAAGAACATTTATTACCATTAAGAATGCCATTAAGCCAACATCCGACAACCATGACATTTCGTGACAGGCAAAACTTGTTGCTGCCCCCAACAGGAACAGGAATACTATATAACCTGTCAGCACTCAATAAACATTGTGGTTGCCATGACAAATAAATAAATCGTTTTGTCGAAGCTCCTTCCGTCATAGTCTATAAAAACATTCAACTAGACAAAGTTTACGGAATCACTTTTTGCCCCATTGATCGAACTCTCTTTCTCTCTAAATATACTGTCATAAAAATAATGTCTTATTCGAATCGTGAGTATTTGTTTTCCCATTAAGCTACGGCTCTATCTAAATAGGGCAAATTGTATTTAGGCGGTTTCGATTTCTACCTGCCCTCGGGCGGATGGTGCAATCCGAAGGATGACATGTACTTCCGTCGCAGTGTCGAGTGGGTGCCTATTCGGAGCGCTGGCGTTGGGCGATCCTTTGCAATTACCAACGGTGTTATATATCCACGCGTGATTGGCATGCTGCCACGCTATGGTGGTCATGTGCCCGGCGAGATCTACAACGTCGGTCACTCCTTTGGACGCTCCACCGTTGACGCAAAACGCTGGCTGGCCCTTCACCATGAATAAAATTTCATGTACCCTATATAAAATCAAAAAAAAAATATTGTGCATAATCAAATTACAAATAAGAGTATGTTATAGGATTAAAAATTCAACAAAGATATGTTTTTTAAATTAAATGAATTGCATTACAACTGCATTGCATAACCGTCATAGAATTTAAATTTGGCGGCAAGTTGCTGACCAGTGCTGCCACATCTGAGGCCCCCACAATCGTATGCGAACGGCCACACTGGGCGCTATGTTTTGGTCCGTGAAATTTCACCATTAATTACTAAGCTTTCCCTTGAGGCAAACATGAGTTTGACGCGCAACTTTTTATATTCCCGACGTAAATCGTTAAATATATTCAACAGTAAGTTCAGTACAAGTGCAATAAGAGTCCAAAATGTGCAACAGGCGGCCGCAACGAAGCGCATTTGCATTGTGGGCGCTGGCCCGGCCGGATTCTATGCAGCGCAATATTTGCTCAAACAGCTGAGCGACTGCGCCGTGGACATCGTTGAGAAGCTGCCGGTGCCTTTTGGATTGGTGCGGTAAGCGGGGCGGACGTTAGACTAATTGCTTATGGTGTCATTGCGGCCACCATTGGCCAGCCCAAAGAACGGTCCCACAATCGCGCGAAAGATGCCATTGAAGTAGGCTGGAGAAAAAATACGATGAAGAAAATACGATGCCAAGAAGGTGGGGAGCTGAAGCTGCTGCTGCTACTTACAGCCGACCACGTCTAGGCCCCAGGGGGGCGTGGTTGCTGCTGCTGCTGCTGTCACAGACAACAGGCAGAGCACGGACAGAGCAGCAGTCGTCCACATCTTGAGCCGATCGACAAATGCGTTTTGGCGGCGTTTGGACGGAGTTGGTTTATATTTAATCTACGGGGCTTGCGTGTGTGCATCGCACACGGCTTGTGCGACACTTATCGACTAATGACTACTGCCATTACCATTATGCAAATCGACATTCCAGCTTTGGAGTTGCGCCCGATCATCCGGAGGTCAAGAACGTCATCAATACGTTCACAAAGACGGCGGAGAATCCGCGCTTGCGTTTCTTCGGCAACGTAACGCTCGGCACGGACGTGAGCCTGCAGGAGCTGCGCGAGCGATACCATGCGGTGCTGCTCACCTACGGCGCAGATCAGGATCGTGAACTGCAGCTGGAGAACGAGCAGCAGGCGCACGTGATATCGGCGCGCAGGTTTGTCGCCTGGTACAATGGGCTGCCCGGCGCGGAGCATCTGCAGCCCGATCTTAGCGGACGCGACGTGACGATTGTGGGCCAAGGCAACGTAGCCGTCGATGTGGCACGCATGCTGCTCAGTCCGATCGACAGCCTAAAGGTGAGCTTCCATTATGCTTCATGAGTCACACCAGCTGAACTTACTTAGCCTTACTTTTCCGCAGCTCACAGATACAACGGAGCACGCACTGGAGGCACTCGCGCGCAGCAAAGTGGAGCGTGTGCATCTGGTGGGCCGTCGTGGTCCGCTGCAGGCCGCTTTTACAATTAAAGAGCTGCGCGAGATGCTCAAGTTGCCGAATGTGGCGACATGCTGGCGTCCCGAGGACTTTGCGGGTAATCAAATCAATAAAAGCTGCAACTATTAGTTCCTCTAAATTGCTCCACAACTCCTGACCACACAGGCATTGCTGAACAGCTGGACAAGCTGCAGCGACCACGCAAGCGGTTAACTGAACTGATGCTCAAGAGTCTGGACGAGCAGAGCAAGCGCACAAATGCTGCAGCTGCGGGCAAAAAGTTTCTGCCCGTTTTTCTGCGCGCACCCAAAGCCATCGCCGCCAACGAAATGGAATTTGCCGTAACCGAGCTGCAGGAGAACGCAGCGGTGGCCACCGCGGCAACGGAACGCCTCCCCGCTGACTTGGTACTGCGTAGCATTGGCTACAAGTCCAGTTGCGCCGATGCTGGCATTAGCTTTGATACGCAACGCGGTCAGGTGCGCAATCAGCAGGGCCGTGTGCTGGACAGCGATTCGGACAGAGTGGAACCGGGCCTATACGTGGCCGGGTGGTTGGGCACCGGACCGACTGGTGTCATATTGACCACCATGAACGGCGCCTTTGCGGTGGCCAAAACTATTTGCGACGACATCGCAGCCAATGCGTTCGACACATCCTCACCGAAGCCGGGCTTTGAGCCCGGCAGCAAGCGCATTGTCACCTGGGAGGGCTGGCGGCGCATTGATCGGCACGAAAGTGAGGCTGGCAAGGCCAAGGGCAAGCCTCGCGAGAAAATTGTCAGCATTCCCGAAATGTTGCAAGTTGCTGGCGACTGATCAAATTGTTAAAATCGAATAATAATTGCCACCTCGGCAACAGGGCAGCATCTATTTATTTGTCAAGAATCCACTGAGAGACTTTAGTTTTGTATATATGTTATTGTAAATATGAACACTTTACTTCAATTTTATAGTTAAATTGTCCCAAGTAGAGCTTAAAATTTCCAAATTAATTGTGTACTTGAATTTTTGTTTTAATAGTATGGATCGAACCATAACCCCAGAGCCTCATTTGGTGCCAGGGTAAGTTTCGCGGTTTGGCCAACAAGAGGGGAATCTGCTGTAGCATTCCATTTGCAGGTATACTGGCCATTGCCCAGAGAATCGGGATCGCGTGGGCAAAACGTACGGCAAGCAGACGCACAAGCTGCTCATCGATCCGTGCAGCAACCATGCACCGGAACTGATTGTGGCCGCCATACACGCCAAGCCCGATCTCAAGGACTATCCGACGGAGAGCGAGCTAAAGAGTCTGCGCGATCGCGAGGAGTTCGTTGACTCCATCTATCGGCATCCAATTATACCGGGCTATGCGGGCTTTGTGCCCAACATGTTCAAGCAGACCGGCAAACGGTATGTGGCCGCTGCAACTGCGGGCGTCGCCCAGCACGAAACTCTGATGCAGCTGTATCGGTGTGAGAAGCGCACGATACGCCATCGAGATCTTCTCGAGAGCGGCCGCGGGCTGTTCGAGCACAAGCTGAACGAGCGCCTGGTGAGTGTCGGTTGACAGCAGAAATGCGGCTAGAGGAGCCCTAATTGGTATCCTTACTCTCCAGTTGCCAAAAACACATTATCGCGCACCCTTGCTGCCCGTAACCAAAGCCTGCCGAGGCATCAAGGAGGACAGTTGTCCGCCCACGTCGGAGAAGCTGCGCTACAGCAAATTCACCACGCCCCACTTCCTGGACGATGATGACGAGGACAAGTTCATCATCAATGGCTATACCGCACACATACCCATGGCTGTGACGCGATTCGGTGAGTCCAGCAAGACGCTGACCCACAATGCACTTTGCAGCTTCTCGGACTACATGTACAAGAAGAAGCGCGACAAGTGGTGCTGTGGCCAGGACTTGAGCACGCCGTCCATTACGTGTCCGCCGGTTGGGCACTTTATCATTTACCACAACAATCAAGGCATGCATCCCAGCTATGCGGGTCATGTGCCCGGCTATAATTACAAGTTCGGCCGGACAATTGGAAAGACCACGTACCATGCCAAGCGCTGGCTGGAAATTCACAAGGACCTCACTGTTCTGCCAGAGATTGCGAATTTGGACTACGAATACTGAAAAAAATCAGTTCAGGAATCACATATTTTCGCACGTAAAGTATTGTTTGGAATTTGCTTTTAAGAATTCAAGTAATAGAGAAAATGTTAACAAAAATAAATTAACAATTCACATAAAACAAAAAAATCAAAATGTACTCATTATTAAATTTTAGATTTAAGGCGCTTGACGCCTGATTTGTCGTTTTGAGCATTTCCAAAATTCGGTCTCACTGGCTTAAAAACGCATCTATCGATGTCATGTATCGATACAAAAACAACATCGCTGCTCTTGTTTCTACGTCGTTGCAGTTGGCTAAAATAGGTTTTCGTTGAATTGGACCGTTAAATAAGCGTGAATCGTTGTCAATGCCGTGATTAATTAGTGTTCAGTGCCTCTAGTGCTTGGCAAAAATGTAAAAGCTTAAGTTTTAACAGCAAAACACGTAAAAAATTCCATGAACGCTAACCGAAAAAATCTTCCGAATCGAACAATTCAAACATACACATAGTGCCGCACTGTTCACACCGAAGCGCTGATATAGTACCGCAGTGAGCGCAAGCGAGTCAAGCAGTTGTGTACGGAGATAACATACATTTGTGTACCTACCTCTCTTCAAGTGGTGAGTTGAATGCCGATTATTGCACCCTGCACGCAATTGTAGCGCGCGGCATATGAGTGCAATGCTTGGTTGCAGAGGAAAATCAACATGTTTTCAGAGATATGTGTGCATCGAACATAAATGTCTAAAACTTTCTTATCACCACGTGATAATAGTAATGCTAGATTTTGATGTAATGTAATAGATTTGCTTAAGCAATATAACTAATGCTCAGGCAGGTCACAATTCGGTCGGTGCGACCCTACCACAACTTGTTTATTAAAAGCGAACAAACGAATAAAAATAAAAACAAAAAAATACATATGTAATTTGTTGTAGAAGGTGAGATTTACGACTGCATGTTGAGTTGATGTGTTGATGCGAGAGCGCTTTAAGAATGAGAACGTATAGAGAACTGGGAAAAACCGCCAAAATGGGTTGAGTTTGTTTTGCATCGATTTTCCGGCCGCTACGATGGAGGCGCGTATTTACCTTTCACTATTTTCAATTGCAGCACTAAACCCGAACGGAAATGAGTGAAACAACGGTCAACAAGAAGGAGACTTCCACAAACGATACAGCGCGGAGTGAGGAGCAGCAAGTGGATGCTGCCACTTCGGCCAGTGTTAAGGAATCCAAAGATAGAGACACAGAGGCAACCCCAATGGATACGGACAATGCGCGGGAACAAGGCGAGCAGTGCTTGAGCGTCAAGCAATTGAACCCCACAGTTACCACAGTAGACATCAATACGTTGACTCCATCGACACCATCACAGACACCGCCACAGCTGCTGGCGGCTGAAACGACTGCAACGGCAACGTCAAGTGGCACAGCGGCCGCAGCAGCCATACCCGAGAATATACTATCGCCGCCTAAGTCGGAAACACAAACAGATGAGACAAATACGGCCACATCGACCTCTTGCTCGCCCGCCTCTGAGGGTCAGAGGTCGCCCCTGGGAGAATCAGAACAGCATACACATCAACAGCAGCCGCCCCCAGCGTTAGTACCAAAAGAACCAACAACTCCAAATCAGGAATTGGAACTTGCAACGACTGTTAATGGCTCCATACCAAAGTCGGGCAAACCACTGGTAACGACGCTCAACAAGAAACTGAACAAGTCAGCAGCTACATCGCCGCGAGCGTCCCGTGCGCGCAAGCCAAAAGCTTTACCCATGTACGAGAGCGAAATCAGCGACAACAAAGTGGGCATCAAGCTGTGCATCAAGAAGTCGGATGCGCCTGCTACGGAGCTGCCAGTTGGGGCGGCCGTATCACCAGCAGCGCCGGCTCAAAGACCACCAGCTCCATCGAAACCAGCACGCAAGCGCGTTCGCAAGCCGAAGCAACATGACAGCGACGAGAGCGAATACGAGCCGCGTAAGAAGAAAGGAGGTGGTGGTGGCGGAGGCGGCGCCGGTGGCGGCAGCAGTGGTAGCAACAATGGAGAGCGTCAGAAGAAGATATCGAGCAGCGCAGCCACTCAACAGTCGGCAGAAGCTAACAGCGAGCCAGTTGAGCAGAGTTCATGGGGCCATAAGTTACCTGAAGAAGTGCTCTTTCGTGTAAGTTAACAATAAGAACAATTTCCTGTATTCAGTTTATGAAGAGTTTATTTAATTTCAACAGATTTTTGAACACGCTGTCGATAAGGAGGGCTGCCTGCCCACGCTCTTCCGACTGGGACGAGTGTGCTCCCTGTGGCGACAGGTCTCGCTTAGGGCAACGCTATGGCGCACAATGGATTTGACCACCTGGATCAAGGAAAAGTATCGCACGGAACTGAAATTGAAATGGTTTGTGGATAATCGCTGCAGTGCTTGCACTGAATTAAACGTTTGTAAGTAAATCAACCACTAATTAATTATTATAAGATAATTGCAATCTGTGACTTGTAGCCAATTGGAAGATATCAGACATCAACTGCTTCCTGACAAAGCTGTCCAATGGCTGTCCGAATCTTACGGGCATTACGTTATCTGGTTGGAAAGGTTTCACTTCGGATCATTTGACATTTCTGGTAGACAATATGAAAAAACTGCAGCGATTAGACTTGAGCTCAATCAATGTAAGTGGATCACGTTTATTAAGTGCTTTTCGAATTAATATTTTGAATGCCTTTAATTATTTTGCAGGTTGAAATGAATGCCAGCAAGAGCGCAGTTGGAGTTAATTCGCTTTGCAGTGCGCTCCAGAAAATGGGCAGTCGTTTGACTCATCTCTACTTGGCTCACAACCGTCTGGCGGGCATTCCCAATATAGTCAGCGTGCTTTCGGTGCGGAAACGATGTCTAATTTTAACTATTTTATTAATTGTTTGCCGA
This sequence comes from Drosophila micromelanica, assembly GCA_004143825.1. Lineage (NCBI taxonomy): Eukaryota > Metazoa > Arthropoda > Insecta > Diptera > Drosophilidae > Drosophila > Drosophila micromelanica. Next base: position 157,170 of record SCDY01000207.1, read on the forward strand.
TTTCTTTTTTGCAGACGCATTGTCCAAATTTAGCGCTCTTAGATCTCTCAAACGTGACCACACAGGCTACATCGCACGGCGTGCTGTACATCGAGAAGCTGCAGCATGGTTGCCAAAAGCTTAAGGTTCTGCGAGTAACCAACTCACATATAACACCAAGCACAGCCAGCATGCAGGAGATTGTATGTATTGGAGGTTGAACTTTAATGTGCAACATTTGAACAAATTCGTTTTATCAGATGGACTCGCCTGGCTTTCCCAATCTCGAAGAGCTGTCCGTAGCTGCTCTAACCGATGAATCCCGAATCATAAGTGATGACCAATTACAGCGTATATTAAAGAGCAGCTCCAAGTTGAAGCTATTGGATGTGCGAAATTGCACTCGCCTGACACACGAGAGCCTTATTCGATTGCCAGCATGGGATATCAAGCATTTATTCCTGTCAGGCTGCTCGGTCACCCGTGATATGGGGTGAGTTGCAATGCACACAGATTAAAGGTTTTATATAATATATGAGTTGTGTTTACAGATCGGGTCTGGAACTCATTGCGTCTAAATGGGCGCATAGTCTCATTGAACTGGATCTGGCCTGGGCAAATGTGCAGCAGCCGATAGATAATGCTCTGCGCGCACTGGCAGAAAAGGGCAGCGAGTCTCCATTGGCGTAAGTTAATTTACATAATTATTTAACAAACCGAATCTAACAAAATTGTTTTGTCAAATGCAGCCACTTAAATCTGTGCGGCTCGTCAGTTTCTGAGGAGGCTGTTAAGGAAATACTCACAAACTGTGTGCATATGAGCTCGATTAACCTGGCATCGTGCCGAGGACTGCCCCGTGGTGTTAAGCGCCTTATGCAGGGACCACAGGAGCTGCACGAACTGCGTGAGGTGCTGGGCGTGCAATTGAAAGTGCAGTAAAGAGACTACAATGAGTGGGCGGGTGGGTGCAATTACTGGCATTCAAAGCTATGGCGGCAGCAACTGGATGTAAAAGCAGTGGCCATTTGAATCCAATTAAAATTGTTGCATTCTTCAACATTATGAAAAGCGTTTAGTGTTTAGTGGTTGCCCCACAATAATGCAATAGTCGAAATCGCTTCGCATCTTCCAATCAATGCTTATATTGTTTCTAGGCCGTACCCTTGTGTTTTGTAAATGCAATACGTATTCATAATTTAGTTGTTTCGAATTTCGGCGTGATAACTGTTCACGTTGAAAACAGTTCTAAAATATACACAGTGATGTTTGGATGATTTTTTTTTATCATATATTGATTAGACCGTAGTTAAGCCACTGATGACCACTGTATGTTTGTAAAGTATGTATGCATATTTAAGGTTAAGTTTAAAAGTAATTTGTATGTTTTTGCAATACAAAAAATGATTAACAATAAAAAGTAGTCGTCAATTCAAAGTCGCTAAGACAGTTTGTAGAACGTTTTAACCAGAATCAAGTTTGTAAATAGGTATTGGCGCTTAAGATACTTTTCTTTATTGAAATCGAAAATGGTATACACAACTCGATTTCGTGTACACGTATATTAAGTACAGCAACACACACACATATATAAAACAATTCAATTGTTAAGCATTATTAGCAGTTAAGAGAAGGCAATTAAAGGTAAATTTAATTTTAAATAAAAACAAATTTTAATATTCTGAACTGGTCGTCAAGCAATCAATCAAACTTCTGACTTTCTTCGCAGCAAAAAAATAGAGCATTTATATTGTTTTTACTAAATAATTTTTTATTCAAATTGCGTACGTAAACATTCTGCACATTATGAAACTACGAACGTTTTATGAGAGTGCCCACAACTGCAACTTTACAAAAACTAGAATACAACATAAATCGCCTTTACCATTTCCGTTTGTCACTGCGATTGATTAGTTCTTCAGCTTATCAAGATCGTGAATGTAGTCGGTGCCAATTTTAACAATTGCTGCGCCTGTGCCGAGGCCAGCAATTGTGGCAAGCAGCGAGTTGTCCTTTGGCAGTGCGGATTTGATCAGCGCCCAGCCGAGCACCGAGCCCATGCTAAAGAGTGTGGCTCCTAGCAACGCATAAGCTCCGCGTTTGTTGTTTTTGATGTCCTTTAAGTGCGGGCGACCGTAAATGTAAAAGGCACTGCCAACAACGGCGGAAATCAGGAACACATTTGTCAGATCCTTTTTGGGCAAGAGTTTCGGTACAATCTGAGGATTCATAACGTTGACGCTGAGTGCTGCATAGCTAACCAGGCCATGCAATGGTATGTAATAGTTGAAAACGTTTTCTTTGGTGAAAGGCTTGAGGCCAACTTTCTCGCAAATGGTGCAGGCGTCTTTATTTTGTGTGCTAGCCATTGTTTGTAATTTTTTGGGTACTAAAAATGCAAAAAGTGCTGCTCTCTTTAGTTATGTAAAGAACAGTGTTGTCAAGTGATTCATTAAAAAAAATCGCGCCGGCTTGATTAATGCCCCGTCGATTTAGTGTAACATCAATTATATTTTTTAATTTAAATTTCTATGAATTATTCTTAGCTTTGTTTATGTAATGTGACTAAATAAACAATGCTAGTGTCGTAAATAAGAGTATACAAATGACAATGTGTAATCACTGATAGCCGGCAATTAAAACATAGTGGCAATCTTTTACTTGCCGTTGCGGCATTTGTTAGTGTCAAAGCCTGTAATACGGCTAAGAAGAGTTAAAGTTTTTTATTGAAATATAAATATTATATTTTTCATTATAGATAATACTGATTTTCATGAATTTTATGATCTCTACACAGGTTTTTTAAAATTGCTTAATTTTGAAGTAATATAGTTGCCACTTAGTCAAAAGCAATTGTAATCGATATCAGCTTATCGCTCAGACAAGATATCGTACATTGGCTAAAAAGCATAGTGTTGAGTTTTTGCAAATAGGATAAGAAATTAATTAATGCGCGTATTTAATGTGCATCAGGACACATCCACCGCCACGTGAAGATACCACAAAAAAGACGCAACAACGACAGCATCAGCTCGTGCCGTGTGAGACATGTTGACGCACAAAACTTGCCAGGCACGGAAAAAAATGCAGGTGAGTTAATGCGAATACCCCAATCAGAAACACCGGGTAAGGCATGAAGGTGCCGCTGGCAAAGTAATGCTCGGAATTCACCTTACTTTGACGGAGACCCCATTAATTAAATTATGAGATTTGGCGCTTTTGTTTTGTGTTCGCTTTAAAATCGTATTTCCTTTGGAATGCAGGTTTCCTTTGTGATACGAGACGCGGAGGAGAAACAGCATCGGAATGGCGTTAATGCCCTGCAACTGGATAGCAACAATGGCAAGTTGTATTCGGCGGGTCGTGATGCCATCATACGTGTGTGGAATACGCGCACCGAGTCCAACGAGAAATACATACAATCGATGGAGCATCACAACGATTGGGTCAACGACATTGTGCTCTGTTGTAACGGCAGAAATTGTGAGTGAATTTGTTTAGAAGATCGATAGTATGTATTTGTTAGTGCTAATGCTTTAAATACGCAGTGATAAGCGCCAGCTGTGATACCACGGTTAAAGTGTGGAACGCTCACAAAGGCTTCTGTATGTCCACACTGCGCACACATCGAGACTATGTCCAGGCGCTGGCTTATGCCAAGGATCGGGAACAAGTGGCCAGTGCTGGCCTTGATAAGGCAATCTTTCTCTGGGACGTGAATACGCTAACAGCCTTAACTGCCAGCAACAACACCGTTACAACCTCTAGTCTAACAGGCTCGAAGGACTCAATCTACAGCCTGGCTATGAATCCCTCCGGCACTGTCATTGTGAGCGGCTCAACAGAGAACATATTGCGCATTTGGGATCCGCGCACTTGCATGCGCAGCATGAAGCTGCGTGGACACACAGAAAACGTGCGCTGCCTGGTCGTTTCGCCCGATGGCAATCAGGTGGTCTCTGGCAGTTCCGATGGCACCATAAAGGTGTGGAATCTGGGCCAACAGCGTTGCATACAGACGATACACGTGCACAAGGAGGGTGTGTGGTCGCTGCTGATGAGCGAGAATTTCCAGTATATTATATCTGGTAGTAGGGACCGAAATATTATTGTTACGGAAATGCGCAATCCGAGCAACAAGATGCTTGTGTGCGAAGAGAAGGCACCAGTGCTCAGTCTGGGCTATAACATTGATAAAACGGGGGTGTGGGCAACCACATGGAACTCGGATATCCGTTGCTGGAAACTACCCATGTACGATAGATGCACGCTCAGCTCGGGCGGCATGGACGCACAGTGGACAATGGGCGGCACCGAACTGGCCTGTATCAGAGGAGGAGCGGCCATCAAGGAGTGCACTGTGCTGAACGACAAACGCTATATCATAACCAAGGACTCGCAGGATCAGGTTGCGGTATATGACGTGCTGCGTGTGGTCAAAAAAGAGGATCTCGGCCCCGTTGACTACGAAGAGGAAGTCAAGAAGCGTAATAAGCAAGTCTACATTCCAAATTGGTTTACGGTTGATTTAAAAACTGGCGTACGTTTATCTGTTGTCCATATTTAAATATCAATTTACTAAACATTTTTTATTTTCTGATTATGCAGATGCCAACGATAGTCTTAGGTCAAGAGGAGGTCGATTGTTTTTCGGCTTGGGTATCTATCGAAGCCGGACTTCCTGAATGTGATGATCCGACAACAGAGATAAAGGTGATAAAGTGTATATTATGATAATGTTGCTCTCTTAACACATAACTCCTGTTGTAGATTAATTATGGTAAACTGCTACTGGAGGCTCTGCTCGAGTGTTGGACGCCTCCGCACAGTATACCACCCAATGAAATGGAGCCAGACGTGCGTGGGAACGGTTATTTTCAAGTGCCCAAACACACACCGGTCATATTTAGGTAAGTGTAAATCACATACTTTTTGAATTCATTAAACACTGTGCTCCTTTAACAGTGAGGTGGGCGGCCGTACGGTGTGTCGGCTGCTAGTGCGCGATGCAGCGGGAGACAGTGAGAGTACGCTGCTTCATGAGACAGCACCGCAATGGGTGACGGACGTTGTGATCGAAAGGAATATACCCAAGTTCCTGAAAATACCGTTCTTCCTGCAGCCACATCCACAGATGACCAAACCGGAGCGCACCAAAAAGGTATGCCAAACCATACTCGGTCAAAATATGAACATCATGAGAATCATTGATTGTTTGCTTGATAGGATCGCCTGGTGGCCAACGAGTTTATACAGTGTCGCAAGGTGTGCGAACATGTGCTGGAAAAGGTGCTCAATGCGGAAACAACTCCCAGCGGTGGCAATGCCAACAATTCACTACAAAATAGTCAAAGTGATGCCAATTCGGAGGGATCTCAGCTACCAGCGGAGGAGCGCATCGAGCTTTGGTGCAACGATGTGGTGCGTAGAAGCCCCCTCACCGACACAAACAAAGTGTTATTAACTAATGTATTTAATTCACCCTCATTTAGGTCGTTGATCCTAATATGGATCTGCGCACAGTACGTCATTTTATATGGAAGCAATCGACTGATCTAACATTTCAATATAAAACGAAACAGAACTTTAATTTTGATGGTAAATAATGCGATATGCCAACACACGAACACATCAACACAAAGTACATTTACACACACACATCAACACAAAGTACATTTACACACACACACACACACACACACACACACACACAGAGATGATTTACGATAATTGCTTATTTATAGTCTAATAGTTAGTTGTATTTATCCACCCAATAGGTTCAATCGGTGATAGCTTGGAGCGCGTTACTCGCAAATATTAAGCGCGGTTCAGCTACCAGAGTATTGTGCTTTACCTATGGCGTTGATTTCCACAGACGCATGTGATTTTTTCTTTGTTATTAAATGGGCTAAAAATGTAACAATCATTTGTTTGTGTATGTATATTGGAGTATGTATTTGCCTTTAATCCTGTGGAATCATTTAACATTCAAATTTATTTGTTCAAAACACTAAACGTGCATGTCTTGTTTTTGTTTAGGAATAAAGTAAGTTCATATATATTATAAATTTAGATAAAATATCATGGTTTGCGGCCGTATATGACATTGAATATATTCATATTCACACTAAATACATACCATTTACATCAACTTACATAAATACATGGAAACACACACCACACAGTCTTTAAACAGTTTGTATGTATGTCGTGCTCGACGTTATTCAGTTGATTACTTAGATTCATATACATATATACATAAACATATAATTGTAAGTATTCTGTTATATGATAAATTACAAAAACCAATGCAATTGTAGAAAACATATATAAACGCATATATGCAAGCCAATTTGTACATAAGTAAAAAAAAAACAACTTACAAAAATCAAAATCTTATTAAATAATTTGGAAATCAAGCCTGGCTTTTCTTTCCGCCATACAATAATAGCACATCCTATCACTGCGGTACTCAACTATAGCTATTTCAGTACACATCCAAGTGCAGTGTCGCCGATTACGCTTTACCGGCGATTAATCATACGTTGCCTGTTGTAATGGGCCTGTCTGCAGTAGGACTCGATGGTATTCAGGAGTAGAAGCAACTGTTGCTTCAGCGTTACGGGTATCATATAGTTGTTGATGTAGGATCGTGGAGTGGCGCTTGTACGCTTCAACCACCTAACAATCAGCCACAAGCAGTTCTCCTTAAGCGTGCGCATGGGAAAGTGTATCAATACTTGGCTGCGCACATCGCACAGATCTTCCGGATGCTGCGGATCCCGGGGCACACGTATGCGCACTGGAAAAAACAAACGCTTTGATCGTACATGCATCCGTTCGCCGGAATAGTAGTCGCGAAAGAACCAAATGTGCGTATTGTATGTGTTAACGGGCACTCCTTTGTTTGGCTTCAACGTGAATTGAATGTTTTCCGTATCGGGATCTCGTACCCAGTACAAATCTAAAGTTCGATTTGTTGTGTTGACAAACAGCACGTAGACCTCGACTTCCTCCTGCGGCAGTCCTTGTAGGTGTTCGCCCCAGTCGTGGTTGTTGCGTCCGATCTGCAGCGCCATCTCGAGCAGAGTGCTTAGTCTGTCATATAGGTTATTTGAACTAAACAATATGTATCTTATTTTGTTATATTCCTTTTTTAAATTTGCTTAAGCGTGTGTGTATGTAACTTCTTCTTTGTATGCCATTCACAGCGTACGATGGCATTGGCACTCATATGACACCACTTTCGAAGAAGTTGGCAGCACCATATTTCATATCTAACATAACATCTGTTTTTTAATGTTAACTTAAAAAGAAAAAACGAAATAAAATAATTAGCAGCAGGAAAATAATGGCATTTTGCATTGCTGTTATTGGCAAGGACGTCGGTGTTGTTTTATTCATATGCAACAATGCAATACCTAACACAAGTTTTACTTCTTATAGAATGCGCCGTTGTACTTGGCCACATCTGACCTGGAGCGGGAACTCGACCTGCAATATCATGTACATGCCGCACTCGACGTTGTCGAGGAGAAGTGCCTAATCGGCAAGGGTGCGCCCGAGTCGAAGGAACTCTACTTGGGCTTGCTCTTCTCTACAGAGAATCACAAAATGTAACAGCCCTGCACTTACCTGACCTTTTTTCAATTTCCACTAAAATCTGTGCCTTATTTCAGATACGGGTTCGTCACCAACTCCCGGGTCAAATTCATTGTCGTCATTGATTCGAGCAACATTGCGTTGCGCGAGAACGAAGTGCGTGCGGTACGTACGATTAATTTTGATGGGCGAGAGCTGAAATTAATCAATTACTAATTACAGATATTTCGAAATTTACACATGCTGTATACTGATGCTGTTTGTAATCCATTTTACATTCCGGGAGAGCAATTGGCCTCCAAGTAAGTGATTTCATTAATTAATTTTTTACTGAAAATAACATTTTTTTAATTTTAGAAAATTTGATCGAGCAGTTCAAAAACTAATGAGTGGCAATGCATAAGACTTGCAAATACATTAATTTATATTAATATTAAATATATCCCTAGAAATAAACATATAGATTTGTATTTACAAAATAAAACATAATTCAAGACAACTTTTATTTTGGAAAAACTTGTTATATTACCATATACATATGTGTACATGCTAATTTAGCCAAAAATCCTGAAAATGTCATAGCGATCAAAAATTGATGGCAGATTATATTTTAGTATCGAAACGAAACACGCTTTTGTTGTTTTTCTGTATTTATGAATATTCAATTGAAATTATACAAATAACCAGAAATTCTTGCAGTATATTGAAGCCTTTATTCGCAGTCAAATACAAGGTCATTTCGATGCGAAGGAAATGCGTCCATAAGAAATTTACATAAATATTTTAAAATATGCATATTTAAAATAAACATAAAAAATGTATATTTAATAATGGAACTGTGTTAATTTTAAGGAAAATATCTTTCAAAAGTGCACGGATCAGAACCGGTTGATCACGTGAGATTAAGCCAAAAATAAATGCAAATTAAAAGCTTTGCTTGAGCATTATCAATAATTATACTTAAATATACAACCTGGTTGATACACTAAAAAAAAAATTGTCAGGTAGTTTATGCTATCAACTTCTGGGATCTTTCCCTTTATAAAATAATGAGTATTTACTATATAATGCCAGGTTACATATACATTCAAACTTATTTGCATTCATAAATCATTAATCTGTGTACTTCATATGAAAATATACATACCAAATTTGATTGTTTTAGCTTTAATAAAATGCGAAATATGCTTTAAAAATCCTTAACTTATAAGATAAATGGCTCGTGGTATCGGAAAAAGATAAATTTATTTGATCTTTGCCATGGACATGGCTCGAGTCGAGTTCTGGCCCATACATATGCAAGCCATTGAAACTGGGTATCATATCAACGAGATGATAATAGTTATGATGTCTATAGATATATATGATGTCTATCTTTTGACATATAGCATATATCATGCATATGTATAAATTTCCGCTGCGAACTTGTTATGGTTATAAACCAAAAACGAGTATCGATGAGATGAAGCCAAAATAGCTAAGGTTGTGCACAACAACAAACACAAAAATGATTATCGAAACTCAGTTGTACTGAATATAACAATATATTTACATACATAATTAATGCTAATCAAACACTCCAAGTGTTTTAGACAAACCGTATAAAAGATTTGATGCTCCAGACTGTTGGTATCAGTTAGTCTTTCAGAGTCTATCAGCAAACAACATGAAGTTCTTTGTAAGTGATCCTCAAAATTTCGAAACCAAGAAAGCAAATTATAATCGAATCGAATTCATTGCCTTCACAGATTGTCCTTTCCTGCCTTCTGGCTTTGGCCTATGCGAACGAAAACGCCAATGTTCTCCGCAACGATGCTGAGGTCAACACTGACAGCTTCAAAACAGCTCTGGAGCTGGATAACTCTGTGAACATTAAACAAGAAGGTCAGTTGGTAGGTGAGAACTGGGTAGTGCGAGGAAACTCGGGATGGACATCTCCTGAAGGAGAGGCAGTTAGCGTGCAGTACGTGGCTGACGAAAATGGCTACCAGGTAATCAGCGCCAACCCTCCTCTGCCAACCCCACCACCAACTCCAGAGGCCATCGTGAGGGCTCTTGAATGGATCGCTGCCCATCCATCAAAGGAATAAGTTGTTTTCTTTTTTTAAAATAAACGCATAAAAAAACCGTAACTCAAATTGTTAATTATTTAAAAATTGTTTGTACAAACGGAAAATGGGAAAGAAGGCTATAATAGTTTTTTGAAAAGAATGAATTCTTCGAAAATTTTACATATAAATATCCCCCCCCCCCCCAGTCAATATGATTATGATCTTGCATGCAAATCAATTTAATCAATTTAATAATTTTATATTTACTATTTTTTTTGTTAAACCATGGTTTCTGTTTCGTTTGCCAGAAAAGCCGCAGAGCCAGAAAACAAGTTTGACGCAAATTAATGCGTCGCCATAGAAATGAGGGCCAAATCTATAAATAATATATATGCTAGCTGGCCAGCAGATTAACGCACAAGTGTTGATTACAATTAATGTGATATTTGGTTTTACTGCCAAGCCTCGGTCATGAACTCTTTAAGTTATTTTTCAGTCGAGTCTACTCAAAATATCGGCTCACTTTCGGTTTCATTTTGTGTTCCGCACTACTATGTTTTTCTGCCACAAATTTCAACAGCTAAGTCGATATAGCCAGGTCAGTTTTTGTTTCAGGCAAACTTGTCACTATATATAATTCCAAAGTTGGCCGCATTAAACCACTATATTATATAAGCAAAGACAATATAAATACTTACTTACTATTTACGACTTACTTGCTACTTACTAACTACTTTCTTACTACTTACTAACTACTTTCTTACTACTTAGATTGTCTTTGATATAACTGTCATAATAATCGGTTTTATTTGCAACGCATATCACCGCAACGCTATCGCGATTCTGTTTATTTTTTTTTATATTGTTTATAATAAAATACTGAAAACCTTTTTTAATATTTCATGCAATAATTTGTATGAAGTAGACAGAATTTGAGATTTAATTGTGCCGCTGAAAAGTATGCTACATTTTTTTTAATTTTCGTCCGCAAAACTTGATAAACAATTTGCATTTATTTATGTTTTACAAATTGTTTATATTTCTGGTTTACCTAAAGAAAATATGCGAATAATCAGATAGTGATCTCAGCGAATGTAAATTTGATGGCCCTTGAGAAATATGAGTATAGATTGACGTAGAGAGATCGTTTAGCATTTGCCACCGCAATAATAACGACTGGTAATTTGGCTGTGGGCAAAGTGAATGCCATCATCAATTAACCAGCCCAGAAAGAGCTCCGTCTGCTGTGGCAGTTGCCGTAAAAGTGATCTTACCGACGATCAAGGTAATATCAACTCGTTGCTGAAGTTCGTCGTCGTCAAATGTCAAAACAACAACAACTGCATTGAGACGCTTGTTTGGCGCAGACGGCTTGTTCTGGTTTTCCAAAACACGTTGCAGCTAATCGTATCAGAAACTCAACATGAAATTATTGACAGAGTGTAAGCGAAAACTAATTTTCCATCGTCATGCTGAGTTGTCGAGCCGCCGAGACGCTAAGATGCCAAGACGTCAATATGCCAGCGCAGATGTCGAACCTGTCCATCAATAGAGCTTTAGCTCGAGAGTTAAATATACAGGGTATACGCTTAGCTATGCATCACATCAGCTTGTTTCAGCTTCAGCTAGTCCTCAACAGGGAGTTCATGAGTATGTATCTTGAGTAGTATTCAAATATTATTACATACATGAGAATTATTTCAAAAAACTGTATACCCTAGATCTTCAATTAGAAGGAGTATAGAGCATCGAATATCAAAAGACTGGGCTGAGCAGTTAAATTTAGAGATCGAACAGCTCAAGACGATTTGGTTTTATTTGTTGTGCAGCTGCTGGCCATAACTAATTGGTAGCTGGCTAAGTTATTATAGCAATATTTTACCTACTAGAACATTAGAAACAAATAAAACAAATGACCAATATGTCAAAATGATGTCAACATTTTTGTCAGCTCTCTCCCTTGTGGGGGCTATCAAGTTGTCGCAGAATTTTTAAAATTTTCAAATATCTATAGTTGTGTATATGACTAAATTTGCCCAATTAGCATACGCTGTTCTGTATTTTAATTTAGTTGAATTTATTCAGTTATTATTTTTTAATAGCAAATATAAATCAATTAGACTCATATAAGTTTTCCATTCAACAAAACAAGCATTAATAATACTTATTGCCGCTTTGAATTTAAATTTAAATAAGGAAACGCGTCGTCGAAAAAAACAAGAATTTTCGAATCGCTTATAAAATTTACAGTGGTCACCCCACCCCACTCCGAAAGACTGTGTGTGGGCGGGTTGGGAAAATATTAATTTTTTTTTTGGTATTTGGATGGCGTGAAATCTATGGAACCAATTAATTAATTCGGTTAGCTTTTTGATTATTTGATGAAATGATCATGTTTGCAAATGGGTAAATCAAAGTGTGAAATGCCAATTGTGATTAAAGTTCGATTAACATCGCGTGCCGTTATTAAATACACTGCGAGAAATATCTGTATAGAACAGATAAAGTTTAAGTTCTGGAATTATGTAGAATAATTAAATTCTTTCTTTTGCAAAAGATTATTAAATAAAATAATTTTGTAAGCCAAAAAAAATGATTAACAATCCTGCACTTGAAAAAGTGTTACCCTCGTCTGGCGGCCCTCAGTTTAGTGCTGCCAAGTTTAACCAAAGATTATCTTTCTAACAAAATTTGACATATTTTATTACCTAACTTTGTTTAAATCAACTTCAAATTTAAAAGCTGTTAATTATTGAAAATGAAAATTTATTACCAATGTACACGAGTTTTTTTTGCCGTGTGGTTTAAATATAATTATTGTTCTCCACGTTAAGCTTAGCAAACCACTACAAAACAATGCTATTACTCTGGCGGGTGAATTGGTGGCTGTTGGCCAGCAGCAAAGTAAACACAGCCGCATGCTCGGTGATTTTACAGTGTTTTTCAAAAACAACAAAAAAGAAATTTGAAAAATTCCTGCATATGTGTGTTTAAGTGTTGTTGTTGTTGTTGCTTTGTTTTGCTAGCTTTTATTTTCGAAATGTTGTTGAAAACCATAAATTAGCTTGTTACTTTTGGAATGCAGCATTCAGTGACGTGAGTGTGTGTGCTGGTATGTGTGTGTGTGTGTGTGTGTTTGTGTGTGTGTGTGTGTGTGTGTGTGTGTGTGTGTGTGTGTGTGTGTGTGTGTTGGTTCTTAGAGCATATCAAGCAAGAAGGAACTAATTCAATTGGGCGCACAGTCGTTAGCGGTGATCTTTCGGGTGAACAACGTAGCAGATTCCACAAAACACAAACATGGACCTTATCGTAAGTTTGGATTTCATTTAGGATCTATTCTAAATTTTTTGATAATATACGTAATTGTGATTGGCTTGCAGGATGAAGATCTGACACCTGAGCAAATTGCGGTGCTGCAAAAGGCATTCAACAGCTTTGATCACCAAAAGACTGGCAGCATACCCACCGAAATGGTCGCCGATATTCTGCGTCTTATGGGTCAGCCCTTCGACAAGAAGATCCTCGACGATCTGATCGATGAGGTCGACGAGGACAGTAAGTAGTGATAGATGTGCGAGATTGTTTAGCTGTTGCATTCATAGATGTGTGTTTTTCCACATAGAATCCGGCCGTTTGGAGTTCGAGGAGTTTGTGCAGCTGGCCGCCAAATTCATTGTGGAGGAGGATGACGAGGCCATGCAGAAGGAGCTGCGCGAGGCATTCCGCCTGTACGACAAGCAGGGCAATGGCTACATTCCCACTTCGTGCCTGCGTGAGATTCTCCGCGAACTGGACGATCAGCTGACCAACGAGGAGCTGGACATCATGATTGAGGAAATCGATTCCGATGGCTCCGGCACCGTGGACTTTGATGGTAAGCATCCGGCAACAATTAGCATATGCCGCAAGCTGTCAAAATATATGCAACACTTTGGCCCAAAGCCAAAATACAAATGATGGCCATGGTGACACCATTTGCTTCCATCTGCCGTCTGCCCACGCAGTACAATGCCTGCCTGCCCTTGTCTATTTTCGGTCTGCCTTTGTGTTGTCGGTATCCATGTCTTCAATTGCAGATAGTTATAGGTGTATTTTCATGTGTGTGTGTGTGTGTACTATATCTAATGCTATCCACTCTGAAACTCTTTACAGAATTCATGGAAATGATGACGGGCGAATAAGCACACACAGATTTGTTGTTAACAATAAAACCAAAAAAAAAAAACAATTCTACATTTTTCTATTAAAATGCACAAGAGTCTTTAATAAAATATACACGCACACATACATATACATGCAACTGTTTATTTTTGATTGATTACAAGGCTGATAAAATGATGAAATAGTATAGTTAATTTTATTTTTTATTTGTTAATTTCCTTTTTATTAGTTTTTATTTTGAAAAATTCGTAAAAAGAAAAATGATAGCTAAAATAGATAATCAATAATTGTTGCCGTGCAAAGCGGTTACCCGCTGTGTGTTTTACACGTTTCAGCTAAAAGCTGAACTGTTTTATGTTTGAGCCAAGCCACTTGCTAGAACGTTGAGCTCCAGCAATTGCGCTAAAGATAATCAATTCTCAAACAGGAACTATTTGAGCTAACGGAAAACCCAAACACACGCAGCATGCGGCAAACACTTGCCTCACTCAACACCTAAACACCTAAACTCGGCACTTATCATTATTGCATCAGAGCTGGGCGATGAGTCACGGGTTAATTGAGGTCCGCAAGCATCAATTATACGACTGATTGAACTCTGATTGATCAGCTGTGCATTTTGATGCAGCTGAAGGCAACTGGCTCATTTATGTGCTAATTTGGCAATGCCAACGCGGCGTATGATTAACAACTGCATATATCAAGCATACGCACCGTTCCATTGTCTCAAATTCCTTTGCCGCTTGGCTGACCAAAGCTAAGCTAACCTGCCAGATACATGTTGGCCACAAAAGAAATTCTTTTGTTTGGTTATATTTGCGAAGGGTATCATTATTCTGTCATCATTTTGGTAATATGTAGCAATTTTTTATTTACTTCGGAATAAATAAAAATACTGTTTATAAATATATTTTTTATGAATTCTCAGATCACTTACATACCCCACCCAGTGATGCCTGCCAGGGTATAAAATCTGCGACATTTTGAATATAGAATTTAAATCTTGTTTCTTTTTGTTTTTCAATTATTTTTGTTGTTGCTCTCGTGCATCTCACAGTTTGTTGACTCAATAATTCAATTGCAGCCAGAACATATAAAGTGGCCAAATGCATTTGGCTGCAGCTGATTGCATTTTGTTGCCAATGCTTTGGGCGTGAATGAGCACAGAACTCCGTAACAAGGCAGGTGGTAGGGCATGCACAGCTCTCAGATGCCCTATAACAAGTTTGAAAGTAGAAAATTGTGTTTTTATTTGTTATCTTAATGTTATAATAGAATATATATCAGCTGTGCATTTACAATGGAATTTTTGTTACACTTACATTTCACTGATATACCCTGCCGGTCATTTGAATCAGTAGGGTAGACAATGTTGGCATATGACAAAAGTTGCACACGAAAAAAATGAAGAAGACGTTGACAACATGCTGCAAAAATGCCTGTCTTCAATTGTGTTATTATATTATTTTTTTGTTTTGTTTGATATTTTGCTGCCTAGTTTGTTGCCTTTCTAAAGCACAGCAAAACAACAACAAATAACAATTCTACAAATGTCAATGTGCATTCCCTGAGTTGGATACGGTTAGTTATAGATGAATAATGTATACTATATATATGTATATAGTGTATGTTGTGTCTTGTTGTTGTTGCACTTGGAAAACTAAATGACAGTCTTGTGGCCAAAACTCAACAAAATCCCCAAACAACTGCCCTTTTTGCTGCTCCTGTTAAAAGTTGTAGCTGTTGTTGTTGCCTTTTTCATACCCTACACCATTGAAATTGGGTAGTGAAAGGTTATATGGCAGTTAACCAGCTATTTGTAACAGACAGAAAAATAAAACAAAGTGCACGTATGCTTATTTTAAATCAATGCTAGCTTGATCGATGAATATCGATTTTAAGCGATAATTATCAAAATTTGATTTGTTTAGTTCACCCTTGATAAAAATTCAATTTGTTTACATTTAATACAGAATTTTACATACTTAAGGGAAGGGGCTGACTGGTTACAGGGTGTCACCTAGTCTGTCACTCTCGACTAGAGCACTTTTACCAGTTTGTTGTTGTTGGGGTCATTTTAATTTGGCAATTTTTTTGGCAGACTGCAAAGATGCCCCCAGGCTACTTTGGGTGTTGCTGTCAATATTAATGCTATTTATGGCCAGCGCCAGAAAAACAAAAAACCAACAAAAAAACGAGCTCAAAGCTGAAGAAAAGGTCAAACAGCAATTGCTCAATCACAGAGTGGAAAATTGAGGGGGGTTGGCTATGGTAAAAGAATCTCAACGCACGCCTGGAAAGGGTCAGTTGGAGATTTATTGACATCCGTTTCATTGAATTGTTAACAAGTGCAAAACGTGCAATCGCATCAAATGGAATGGAAATAAGCTGGAAATAGGTTTGGGTTGGGATGGGATGGGATGGGATTGGGAATGGGAATGGAGTTGAGAACGCGCTAAGCGTTCAGCTTCGATTGGGTTTCAATTTACGAGCGCAAAACAGTTAACAACGGCCAACTGGAAGCTTGGCAACTGCCAAGTTGGCTAATTTAAAGATGAGCTGGAGAGTGGAGAGTGAGAAGAGTGGAGAGTGGAGAGTGCTGAGAGCGCTTGCTGTTGTTGTTGCTGTTGTTGCTGTTGTGCTGCATTGAGCAAACGCCAACACAATGGCCAAAGCCAGAGACTTGGCTGTCGTGTCTGTCTCCCTTTTGGCATGCAATTGTTTTTGCTGCAGCTGCAGCACCACACCAACACACACCAGCACAGGCACATACACACACACTTGCTATAAATGCCATAAAGTATCAAAATCTCAGCAACGCTTTCGTTCATTCCATTCCATTCGATTGCATTTGGCGCCAAGCGGAGTGCATTTGTATAAAAGCCGCAGAACCTGCGCTCCAATCGCCACACAAGTTCCGTGACAATAGACGAGGCAGCACAACAACTCGGGCCTTACATCAAAACCACAACAAAAAAAAAAAATACAAATAAATTTCAAAAAGGATTTCCCTAGATGAATCAACAAGAATTTTGCTGATTTTTGTGTGTGTGCCTGTGTGTGTGTTTGTTTGTGTGTGTGTTCAAGTGTTTTTCACTCCAACAAGGATAAGACTTTAGACTGCTTAGATTTGTTTTAAAATAACAGCTGATAGCGGACAATGCAGCTGAAATTGGTGAGTTGTATAAATTAATGGCATATATGGTATATATATTATCATTTTCTATTATGCATATTCAATTCCCAGTGCATCTTTGCTATCAAATGTTAGCGAGTTCTAGTGAACATTCTAAAAATTAAATATTAAACAATCCAGTTGGAATCGAGTGTTAACGACTGCGTCATACTCTGCTTACAGACAGTCTTATTATATGAAATCTGTAGATTTTTTCAAAAAGTGAAAAATAGACTTGTAAAATTCTACAATGTTCGTGTAGACGCTATTTGTAGTCGATATTGAAGCTAGAGACTTAAAACACATTCTCGTGTATGTAAAGTGCTAAGATAAGGTATTTCCGAGAAGCTCCAATTTTTACATGTAAAGCTTTTGGATCTATAGATCCCATATTTCAAACTTCAATGTAAATTTATTTTTAAAATTTTGAATTGCGAATTTATATTTTTAATCAATTGTATTTGTCATAATTAGCACAAAAAACCAAACATAAAATTATTCTGGGAAAGTTAAAAAATCATGCCAAAGTTTACAAAAATTTTGACACGTAAAGCTCTTTGATTTATAGCTCCCATATTTCAAACTCTCATAACTGTGTCAACTGAACCGATTTTGATGTTTTCAAACAGATTGATTCTGCATTTAAAGTATATGCATTATTGAAAATAAATTTTTTTTGAATTTTTGGTACAAAATCACAAGGGGGACCCTTGTTTTTTTCCGAAAAAATTTTTTTTTCAAAATTTAGATTTGCAAATTTATGTTTTTAATCGATTGTATTTGTCATAATTAGCATAAAAAACAACTTTAAAAGTGATTTTGAGGGGGTCAAATTTTTGGTCATAAATCATGCCAAAATGAACAGAAATTTTGACATGTAAAGTTACCGGATGCCATACCTCCCATACTTTGAACACCCATAACTTTGCCAAAACTGAACCGATTTTGATGTTTGAAGGCATTTTGGTCATGATTTTTCATATAAATTGATTCTGCATTTAAAGTATATGCATTATTGAAAATAAAATTTTTTGGAATTTTTGGTACAAAATCACAAGGGGGGACCCTTGTTTTTTTCCGAAAAAATTTTTTTTTCAAAATTTAGATTTGCGAATTTATGTTTTTAATCGATT